>CM051456.1:23897729-24134974 GCA_028274465.1 Plantago ovata | reverse complement strand
ACTTTGAAAGGCGCGCACTAGAGGAATAGAGATCCCGATTTCTCTGAATCTCTCTACTCAGTCTTTTCAAGAATCGATGGAAGGGCAGAAGCTAGACCACTGAAGGCATGGGTTCAAACCCACCAAGGATCGTATGAGGGGGGACCGGCTGCAACCCGAGATCTGGAGATCAAGAACCACACATTCCAACAACTTTCGAGGTTCTATGGCTTATCAAGGGAAGATGTGATAGGGGGATACTTGCACGATATCGATGATTTCGTCAACCACTCCCACGACCGGTGCCGGAAATAACAACGAATGAGTTGGGATGAAGGTTTTTGCTATGGACTTGGCGACAGAGCCAAGTCATGGGTTGAGTTCCTCTACCAGCAGGCTTAGCTGGACACTTGGGAGAAGGGTTTTTCAGCTTTCATGGGAAATACTTCCCTCACACCTTGACTACCGCGCTAAAGGCCAAATCACTGGATTCAAGCAGGACTATGATGAGACCATCTACAACCGCGTTTGAGAGATTCCAAGATCTCACGAACAAGTGCCCTCACCATGGTTTGAACTTTCTGACCTAGTCCAACACTTTCTACATGGACTAACCTTCGAGAACCAACAAGTGGTGGATTTCCAAATGCCGAGGCAATATTTGGGAGGAAACCGCAGAAGCCGTCTGGGCAGTTTTCGAAAGGCTTGCTAAGGGTTCGCAGTTCAAGGACCCAAGAGCGATGGTTAGGAGACGTGGACCTGAAGCTCCACCGACTCAAGAAGCCCCTATGTATAGGGGGATGGGGATCAATTCGAGTGCTTTACCAACGAATTGAAGCAAGTCCTCAAGAGCGCCACCGGAATAACTGTTTCGAACGAAGTATGCCGAATATGCAAGAACTATGGGCATGGGGCTCATATGTGTAGATCGGAGCTGGCATACGATGATGGCAACTGGGCTCGAGGAGGCGAAGAAGAAGCCTTTGCTATGGAGTTTGGTACTCAAGAAGTTAGCTACGGACAAGACAGTAGGAATCCTCGAGGTGGATTTTGGAGAAGAGGTTTCCGAAACAATCAAGGATATGCACCGGCTAACCAAACTTATGGCCCTAACCAAGACCGTAGTAGGCTAAACTATGGTAATGATCACTGCGAAAACCCTGCTCCGAGAGAGCCACCGAAGTCGAAGTCGGCTCAACTGATGGAGAACTTGCAAAAGATGGTCGATCACACACAAAGTTTTCTCAAACGTTATGAAGAAGATTCCGAGAAGACTAGGGCAAGGCTCGATAGGTTGGAAGAGAGCACTAGGCTTGCCCATCAAAAGATGCAAGAATTGATCGACCGAGGAGCAAGTAGGGAACAAGGAAAACTGCCTAGCAACACTGTGAAGTCGAATGCCATTACATTGGCTGGTGATGTACCTGACGAAATCACCATCAAGAAGGTTGTTAAGTGCGAGTGTTGCATGAAGGAAGAACTTCTACAGGCTGAGGAAGAAGAGAAGGACCTTGGTTCTGACGCAAGTGATGAGGAGCAAGAGGATCCCGAACCACTCCCTAAAAGTTTCGATGTTAAGGTAGAGATTGGTGAGCTTGAAGATGTCCGTGCCACACTAGACACGGGATCCTACTCAAACATAATCCCTTTGAATGTGTTTGAAAAGAGCAACCTTGGAAAACTATCTGAGCAAAGGGCTATTGTGCAACTGGCGGATGGATCCTTTATGAGACTAGAGGGCGTTGTGAAAAATGTGTTGGTCAAGATTGGTGAAGCATCTATATACACCAATTTTGTAGTCATGCCGGCATCTGCACCTGGAACGGGGGATGTCATACTCTTAGGGCAAACGTTCTTGACTAAACTACGCTCCGTGATGGACATCTACCAAAGAACTTGCACTATTGAAGTAGATGGCAAGCAACACGTGTTGAAAGCCATATCTGATCCACCTGATCCGCCTGATATTACTACTCACTACTATGGTCTTGCAGCCTATATTCTTTCTTATTCACAGGTTCGTGGCATGAAGAGGAGATCAATGAAGGGGAAGCCTAGTACCCGCAAAAAGAAAAGATAGGCGCAGACAGGAGTCGAGTCAAAGACTTTAAACAATGACGCTATCCGGGAGGCAACCCGGAATTTTTATCGCTTTCTTTACTACTTATCTGCATGCATTCATCCTTGAACTATTTGCTTCTCGTATGCGAATTTGTTCATGTCTGTGTCGTATATGCTTGTGTTTGGGTGAGATTTTTCGAGTGTTTTTGAAAAAAATTGGTTTCGGGGATTAAAACCGCATTTTCTGACGACAGGAACCGTCTCCCCGCATCGGGGAGCACGGGGCGAACCGCCCCACGTGGGGGGCGGTTGTGGGGCGAACCGCCCCACGGCTCCAAAAGCTCAAAAACGCGGATTTCCTCCCCTTTACCTCATTTTCTTCATATTTCATCATTCCTCTTCCCAAAAAAACCGAAAATCACAATTTCATCTTCAAATCTTCATAACTTCTTCATTTCTTGACCAAATTTAGTGTTCTTTAGCTTAAATCGAAGCCTATTACATGATCTATCATCCCATCCGAACAGATTTCGTCCTAATGCGTTAGATTCTCATATCTGAGGTATCATCCTTAGAACCCTAATTTTCAAATTGGGGGTTTTCTAATTTGAGCTTCAATTATGCTTATTTGATGCATGGGTATGTTGTTTGTATGATTAGACATGTTATTTAATATCAATTGCATGCTCAATTTTGCTTGAATTGTTGATTTGGGTATTTTGCTACTAGATGATATATCTTGTTATGCAATATGTCTTTATCTTTGGTTTCTTGCATATGATTGTGCTTATTGATGTAATGTTGGTGAATTTGACGATAAAATGCTTAATTGTTGAGTATGAGGATTTATGATGGTAGAATTTTTTCGCTGCTATGGTATGAATTGAGCCTTGTTATCTAGGATATTGGTTGTGTAGTAAGAGCATTATGAGATGTATTGCATGTAGTAGTTACATTGGTATGTTGCATGATGAAGAAGCTAGGCTAGACACTACGGTTTGGGGAGATCGATTGTTGATTTTACCACTCGTGTGTTTCGTTCTTACACTAGCATATGCCAGTTTTGTGTCATACGAGGTGCTAACTGCTGTTTGTAGGTACCATACCAAGGGAAAGAAGCATTCCCGTATGATTGCTGTGAAGAATTGGAGGGGGAACAATCACTACCATGTCAAGGAAGGTGACCTCATTGGATGTGCGTTCGAGCCAAGGGGTTTTGCAACAACGTCGTGGATCATCCAAGAGGAGAAGCTAGAGTACACCTGGAGTAAGGACTCCTATGCCTATTTATGCACCACCGAAGGGACAGAAACCATTATTATGTCAGCAATCCATCACAAGAACTGCACAGTTCATGTGAACTGGAAGGCACCGGGACATTCTCGCAGCGACGGATTCAATCTTGAGTTCGCAGTTGCTAGAAGGTTCCGAAGTGCTAGCTTGGTTCCAATACATAACGACATGGGTACCCAGCACCTTGTTGGGGTGCCCCTTACCTGCCTCTAAAGCGAGCATCATATTGACATCGGGAGCATCAACTGTAGAGAATGTGGTCGACATTGAAAAACATGAAAACAACCTCTAAATACCCGAGCAGCTTGTTGTAACCTCCTTGGGGTGTAAAACGCTAGAGGGGGAGGTCCTGATACCACTTGCCTTTCCCCTTCAACAGTTCACAACCTGTTGGAGAGATACCGGGTGGAAGATTCCATAACAGAGGCGGCCAATCTTGAAGATTCTCTTCGACATTGCAACTCTACCAGTGACGATGTGCGTGACAGTAGTGACAATGAAGACAATAGGGACAATGATGATACAGATGGTTGAATTGGTCCTATCCGATCTATTGATGGAACTACCGCCACTACCACAAGTCCCGATGATCATATATGAGGCTCCCAGAGCAGGCCCAATAACTCACAAGCAGCATACTCAGCCGACCGAGGCCAAACCATGGGGTAACATCTAGTATCACATCTTATTTCCTCATTTTCTTACTGCTAGGGACTAGCGTTAATTTCATGAGGGGGGATGGGATTTAAGTGATCTGATGTTATTAGTTTGGAGCTTGGTATTGGTAGGATGAGTATAGTACCTCGCATGCTTTATCCTTCTGCATTTGCATATGCACGTTTACTGCTTTCTTAGATTTTTTAGGTTGCATTCACTACATTCATCCTAGGATAGTCTTGCATGTTTTATATGGAGTTTATTGCCGAATTTTTTGAACTTTTTTATTGGGTAGATCAACCAACTATGCCATTAATCGTATGCTTCATCTCTATGAATTTGTTTGAGGTTCTCGCTTGGCTTGTCACATTTATGTATTGCACTTAGTTAAGCATGGTAGTCTCGACATCACTTAGTGGTGTTTTCTCTACCGCGGTTCACGAAGGCCTTTATAATAGGATGATGCATGTTAGGATCTTATGGTTGTTTCCCGAGTAATTATGTACCTAAGAGGCAACAAGTCTTCACCATGCTTTGAGATTGCTAAATGCCTAGGAAGGAGGTAGTGTAAGGTTGTGTGATCCTTTGTTTATAACCTATTCTTCCGAATAGGTTTGGGGAGGGGATTACACCATCATAGACTTGTTTCTGTTTTTCATTTTCGTATCGTGAGTTTATTTTTCCTTTTCCGTAAATTTTGTACTCCAACCTATTCTTTCGAATAGGTTTGGGGAAGTCGTGTGAGTCATTTTTTTCTCTTTTTGTTATGCTACTGCTGGCTGAAAAAAAATCGAAAAAAAAGAAAGAAAAAATTCCAGAAAAAAAAGAGAAAAAGAAAAAGAAAAAATCCTGGAAAAAAAAAAAGAAAAAAAGAAAAGACCCCAAAAAAGCAAAGAAGGGTCCAAAAAAGAAAGCCAAATAGCAGTTTAGCAAAGTGTTGAGTCTTTTCCATTTTTCGTAATGTTCGTAATCGTGTTTTTATCTTTTTTGTCTTGAGTATCATCTGTTCTAGACCACCCTCGTCGTGCCATTCAGGAAGTGGTGAATACCTTAAGACTTTACTTGAGAGATGGGAAGAATAGGGGAGTGTTATCTTTTATAGGGAACCCTCCTTCGTTTGATGAGAGCCAGTACTGGTTCGACCTTTTTTGAGGAAAAGTCTTAACATGGTGGAACAACAGTAAGTCCTCAGTTTCATAGGCACGGGACAACCATTCGTATCTTAGCATGCTTCATTATGTCGTCACTGACTAGGTCCAGGTAGAGAATGTTACGAGATACTATCTTGTCTTGACATAAGTGCTTATGTGGATGTGTATAAGTCAATCGAGGTATTCTTCAACCTATATTCATGTTTTGATTTATATGGTTTTTGTTCATATGTTATTTGATAGATTCAGTAGATTAGTTCATTTTATTTGGCATGAGACTCCATTTTGTGTCTTGCATGTTTTTTGCACTAGTGTCTAGCTTAGTTGCTTGAGGACAAGCAAAGGTTCGGTTTGGAGAGTTTGATGAATGTGTATTTTACACTTTCATTTAAGTCTTTTTCACCTATTTTAGCTATCCTCTATGCTAATTTAACTATATTTTAATGCATTTTATTAGAATAGTGTCACGTTTCCCTTTAGATTTTATTTTACAGGTTTTGGTTGAAATTCGAAGATTTCCGGGCAATTATATTGAAGTTGACAAGGAATTGGTGTTCCAGAAGCCTATTTGGAGTATCTGAAGGTTTCCGGATAGGATTTGGAGTCTAGGGGCCGAATCTGGAGGTTAGAAGGCCACTAGAAGTCAGAAACCGAGTCCGAAAAGGGGAAGAAATCCAAAAACGCGTCGAAAATGCGGAATTCCGCGAAAAAGTCTCCGGGCGAACCGCCGCAGAGGTGGGCGAACCGCCCCACACCGGGCGAACCGCCCGGTGTGTGGGGCGAACCGCCCCACAATAATTCGAAGCCTATATATAGTTGCTCAGTTTTCTCCGAAAATCATACTTTTCCAGACCTACTTTCTCACCTCTCTCTGTAGTTTTAGGTAGGGACTTCCCGGGGCCTGTCCTGGGAGTTCGTAGCTTAGGGGACACTTTTTCATAGCGGATTGGAGCTTGTAGGATCGCAGTTCTTCGGAGATTGACAACCTTCGGTAACTTGTATCTTACAGTTTAATCTACTTATTCTTATTTATCTTTCAACATGTTTTCTTCTATGATTTCTGTTGATTGCATGCCTATTATGAGTAGCTAAACTTATCGTTGGTGGTAGTATGTGAATTCTTAGCGAAGGGAAGATAATCATGCTAATGGCTATATCGCGCATTATACTCCGTGTCATTGCTTTATTTCGTTGATCAGGCACAGCCTAAATTCTCGTATGTTGTATTAATTATTATGCACAATTGGACACTTGTCGACCTGTACGCGAGTTTATCTTCGTAGTGTTGAATAATTACGGAACACATTAGGACAATAGTGATTGACTTGTCAGACCAATTATCTTCGTAGTGCTTAATATTTGCAACAGGACACTAGATTGATTCAAAGATCTCTATGCAAGACCGAGGAATTTATGCATGATTATCGACCCGTTATGCTTTGAAGGATCATACTATCACCAATCTCCATTATCTGTTAGAAAAACCCCTTGCTATCTGTTTGCTGTCTTTATATTCCAAATTAGATTTGATAAAGCTAGTTATAGTCCTGAGAGAATGACACTCGAGTCATTCTACTGCTACACTACGGTTTTCGTTGTAGTTGTGGATTGCCTTTGGCTAAATACAAATATTATTTGCTGAATTAGAATCTGACAAATTCCGGTTCATCAGAGCCTTTTCCCAAACACGTAGGCTACTCACATGACCTTGATTAATCGGAAAACAATGAAGATCACTTGGATCACTTCGTACTGATTGTGTAGGACACAATGTTCCTGAAGCACACCCTTCACTTCCGTATTTGGCAAGTGCATCCGCAACTTGATTAGATTCCCGATAGACAAAACGATACTTGACATCCTCCATTTGTAGCATCATGCGCCTGATCTCCTTAAGCAGCTGCTGCTGATGTCGATCCCTCACGTAACATCTGCTCAAAGAAGAGATAACATACTTAGAATCTGATTGGATATCTAACCTTTGAAAGTGAATCTGATTAGCCAAAATTAATCCATGCTGAAGGGCCTTTAATTCGGCCATGTTATTGGTACAGACACCTATGTACCCTGCTGCTACTTTAAGAACTTGACCATATACATTTCTAAATATAATTCCTATCCCTGCATGACCAGGATTATTGATTGATGCTCCATCAATATTCATGGCAATGTAGCCAGTTGGTGGAGGACTCCATTTACATAAATATAATTGAACACTCAGATGTTTATGAGTATGAATCAGCTGCATATCTTGCATGAGTTGTAATAGATGCATATATAAGCTTTTATTTGTGAAATCTTGATTCCTAAAGACAAAATTATTTCTATATCTCCATATAAGATAACATGCAGAAACTAGCATCAACTGAATGTAATCATTTTGCTTAAATTGAGTAAGAAGCCCTAGCACAGATGGCTGGACTGTATTCCAGTGTGCAGGCCAAATGATTCTTCTCAACTCATCAAATTTGGCACAGTGGAAAAAGAGATGTTCCATGGTCTCATTCTGTGCCTGACAAAGTGTACACAGAGGAGAATGTATAGCATGTATTTGTGCAAGTAAATCTGCAGTAGGGAGCTTGTGATGCAAAGACATCCATAAGAAAAACTTTATTTTTGGTAGCACTTTAAGTGACCATTGTCTATGCCATGGATAATTTGGTCCAAAACTTTGTGATTGAATGAGGTGTTCATAGGCCGATTTAACTGTAAATGCTCCTGAGCTAGTGTGGAGCCATACTCTAAAATCTTGCTCTGGTTCATGAGGCAATGGAATAGTAATAATTTTCACAACCAAATCATAAGGCAATTTGTGGAGCAGAAGCTCCTGATTCCATGCCTGATTCTGAATGAAGTTGGAAAGTAATAAAGGTGCATGTTTGTATGCAAGAGAGTATTTAAAGAGTGTTTTCCTAACCAAATATCATTCCAGAAATCTACAGAAGTGCCTGACTGAACCTGCCATCCAATATGATCAACAAAATTGGGAATGGCTGAAATCAAACAATTCCATAACCAGCTATTGGATATTTTATAAGTAACCTGTAAAATAGAGTGCTGAGGAAAGTATTTCTGTTTACACACTTGCACCCATAAATTATGAGGTTGTGTTAAGATTTTCCAAAGAAGTTTAAATTGGAAAGCCATGTTCAGGAATTGCAAATTTCTGACTCCCAAACCTCCCATCCCTTTTGGTGTGCAAATGGAACTCCATTTAATTCTTCCTCTCTTTTTACCTTGAACAGAATTGTTCCATAAAATTGGGATTTGAGAGAGTTTAGTTTCTTAATTATTGCTACTGGGATTTTAGCAAAAGACATTATGTAAGCTGGAATACCAGTTGTTACTGCCCTGATTAACACTAATTTACCAGCATAAGACAAATTTTTATTATACCACACTTTGAGCTTATGCATGACCTTAACTACTAGTGCATGAAAAAGATCATACTTCTTTTGGCCAAACAAGAAAGGCATTCCCAAATATTTATCAGTTCTTTTATTGTGAATGACTCCTAATAAATGAGTGATGGAATGCTTGAGATGTACTGGTGTCTTTGGTGAGAAAATAATTCTTGATTTCTTCCAACAAACTGCCTGTCCAGCTGCAGCTTCATAATTATGCAAACAGGTTTGCAAGGCTAGACTATCTTTGTGGGTTGCCCTAGCAAAAATGAGGCAATCATCTGCAAATCCTAAAATAGGAATAACCATTCCAGACCTATAAGGCTTGAAGCTTCTAATTTGTTTCTGTTGGACAGCAAAGACCAAAGATCTTATAAACATGTCTTGGCATAAAATAAATAAATATGGGGAAAGTGGATCCCCTTGCCTTAATCCTCTTGTTGGCTTCCAAAGTGAAGATAATTCCTGATTAATTTTAACCCTATAGCTCACTGTGGTTACACAAAACATTACTAGTTGTATAAGCTTGTGTGGAAAATTGAATTGTTTTAAAGTGAACCATAGAAAATGCCACTCTAATCTGTCATATGCTTTAGCTATATCCAATTTTAAAGCCATGCAGTGATCACTTCTTTTCTTATGCATAGTGTGTAACATTTCATGTGCAAGTAGAATGTTATCTGTAATAGACCTTCCAGATACAAAACCATTTTGAAAAGGGGAAATCAATCCATCCAGAAGAGGTCTAATTCTTTGCACAAGGATTTTTGAAATAATTTTGTATAAAACAGTGCAAAGGCTTATTGGTCTGTAATCAGCAGGAGTCTTTGCATCCTGCTTCTTAGGAATGACTACTATAAGAGTTTGATTGATCTCTTCTGTGAAGGTGCCTTTCTGGAAAAACTCATTAATTAAATGAAAGACATCTGCACCTATTATCTCCCAATATGCTGTAATTTTTTTTGAATTAAACCCATCATATCCAGGAGCTTTATCAGAGTTAATACTCTTACAAGCTTCTAAAACTTCTTGTATTGAAACTTCTTGAAGTAATGCTGCATGGTCCTCTAATGACAAAGAAGGAGTGCTAAAATTTTGGAAAACATGCAGTTGCTCCTGAGTAATAGGAGTCTGAGAATGTTGAGAGAAAAAAGTTTGAAATTCGTGACAAATAAGCCTATTTTCAGTGACCCAAATCCCCTGAGAATCTTGAATGCCATTTATAACTTTCTTCCTATATTGATGAGAAGCTAATGCATGAAAATACTTGGTATTGGCATCTCCTAAAGTCACCCATTTTCTTTTAGCTCTTTGATGCCAATAAACCTTTCTTTGGATCAATAAGTTATCCAATTCAGATTTAGTTTGCTTATAAAAATTCCCATACAAAGGAGGATTAGTGTGAAGTTTACCATTTAAAAAGTTTATTTCCTGAAATTTTTGATTAATGGCCTTATTTAAATCTGCCAAATCTCCAAGATTCCAGTTTGGAATATGATCTTTTAAGAGTAAACACATTTGAAAAATATTTAAATCCTGTACAAAGCTTTGGCGCCAAAAATCCTCCAGCTTTTGTTTAAACAAAGGATTTGAAACCCAAATATTTTCAAAATGAAAAGATCTAACTTTCTGAGATATTTTAGAACCAGTATCTATCAACAATGGAGTATGATCAGAAGGATACATAGGCAAATGAGTTACTGTTGTATTTGGATAAGTTTGTATCCATTTAACATTACCACAAGCTCTATCCAATCTCTTAGTAATATAGTTTCCTTGAAAACTCATGTTAGACCAAGTATATTTACACCCCTTATAGCCTAAATCAGTGAGACCACAATCCATTAAACAAGTTTGAAAATTATTCATGCGTGTCCAGGATTCTCTAATGCCCCCCAATTTTTCAGATGGATGCAAGATATTATTAAAATCACCAAATACTATCCATGGAGAAGAACTTGAAATATTAGAAAAGCACGGAGTTTATTCCATACCAGATCATAGGCTCCTGGACTTGCTTGCTGATACAAATTGTGACCTCTGCTGGGCTTGAATCAGGAACTGCCGGATCCACAAGTCGAATGTGCACAATTCTGTCCTCTATGTCATGAACTCGCATATCACATTCTGCTCCGTTCCATAAAACCCACATGCCCCCTGATTGTGGTGTCTCTGGAGGTGGAGATAAGGCAACCTTATTAGTGTGAGGTAGGTTGTTGATATACCCCTCTGAAGCCCTAGTTGAAAGCCTGGTATCCAACACAAAAGTGACCACCGGCCTATGTTCCAGAATGTGTCTCCTCAATGCTTCCTGAAATTCTGTCCTACCCGCTCCTCTTGCATTCCATACTAGCATCCGCATTTCGTGTGGATTGACTCGAGTATTATAATGATCAATGCTTTGCGGCGGCCCCAGTCCGTCTTCCCCGCTTCCTAGTGGGACTGGAGTGACTATGTGCCTGTGGATGTTCTCCCATGGCAGTACAAACATTAGATGCCTCTGATCCATTCCCGTGACTAAAACCTGTTCCATTGTCGTGTACCTCACCGCCAACTGCTGCGCCGTGTTCGCAAATTGCACCAGAAATGGAATCTGACAGAACGGCCCCATTTTCAACAGATTCCCCTCTATCAACTTGAAGTTGGACAAAATCACCCTGTCCTCCTGACTGATTGTTGCTATGCTCCTGCTGGAAGATTCGATTAGCTCCTGATTGTTGGGAGTATTTTCCCTCGGCTCCTGCTGATTGCTTGCTGCCATTGCCTCCGTTGCCATTGAAATGAACTGTGCATCCGTGAGTTGTGATTGAGAGTTCACCTGTTGCTGCGCAACTGAAATTGGTGGTGAAGATGTCTGTGTTACCCATGGCTGAGTGGTCCCAATGTGGATCCCCGGCCTGCGACCTGTGAGAGGCTGTTGTGGGATATGTGGGTTCCTGACAACCTGCGGTCCCTGCGATGAGCTCCCCCTTTCCAACCTGCGCCTGGCCTGATTTCTTGCGGCTTGACGGATTCTGCGGCCCCTCTCTTCCTGCTGGGTGTAGGCACTGGCCACCGCTGATCTCATTATGTGAGGAGGTGCTATTTGTGGGGGATTTATCGGGATACGGACCATACCTATTTGCATGTAGCTGCTTTGCGCGTTTAGCTGGCCCATGAAGTCTATGGGTGCTTCTATTTGCACCAACCCTTGCAGAGGAGCCATTGTCGACATTGTTGGTGCCGGAAAGTATGGATCCGCTGTTGCATTGAGCGGAGCTTGAAGGGGAATTGTTGGATAGGGGAAAGGTGGTGCCACCGTGAGTGGAATTGCTTGAACAATGCTTGCTGTGGTTATCGGTATCGGTGGAGTGGAAGCTCTGGAACTCATGATGCTTTTCTTTTTCCGAAACAGTGTTAGGGTTTGGAATGGAATTGGTACCGTTTTGTTGCAGAACCGCGTTTTGGGGAGAGGGAACTTTAATACACTGTAAAGCCTGCTCTACTTTCCCAGAGACGCCATCATTATTTTCTTGATCAGCACAATTAGGCGTTAATAGGTCTGCATGTGTGAGAACACGTGCCTGCTCATCCCCATAAACATCCTTTCTTAATTCCTGATTAGCCCTAATTTGTTGAGAATTATTATTTAAATTTTGTAGTGCTGAGCCCACTATCTGATCTTGGGTTTTAATAATGTTATTGGGTTCTAGAAGTTGAAATGGGTTGAGATGTTGATCCACAGATTTTGATAAATGGGCCGACTGGGTTTTCTTGCCCTGCAAGTCCACCGCTTGCTGGCCATTATGCATACCATTTTTATTAAAAATATTTTCTTGATGATGTTTATCACCTTGGGTCGGGATTTTGGTATTCAAAGTCGAAGCTTTATCATGTTTATCTTTTTCATTTAATGTTACCGCCTTTAATTTATTATAATTTTTGTTACGAATAAAAGGCTTCCGTACCACCTTTTGCCATTCTTGGTCCGGTGCTTCCATACTAACATGCTCTTCCCTTACATCCATATGTTGATCCTGATCTTTATGTTGCTCTACCTGCGTAATATGATGAACAAAGGTGCAAATACTCTGCTTGTGTCCAATCATGCCACATTTAAGACAGAAATCCCCATTAACTTCATAAATGACTTTCTGCATTTTTGTTCCTATTTGAATCATAGGCTTCAAAGGAGACGTAACATCTACTTCAATACACATACGTGCATAACGTGTGCGAGATAAACTAGCCGTATGCCCATCTACTTTGATTGGCGTTCCTAAAAGCTGGCCGATTTTATATAAAGCTTTCTGATGATAAAGTTCTAAGGGTAAATCATGCAATTGCACCCAAAGTAGCATATAATCAAGAGAACCTTTCAATGGATCAAAGCATGGTTTCCAGGTTTGGACAGCCAAATAATTCTGAAACAAGTACCATGGGCCTCCCGAAAGTGCTAAAAGATAATCATCCATGAGGCTGAAAAAAGCAATATAAAATCCTTTCCCTAAACAAGTTGTTGAAAGCGTACCTTTGACTTTCCATAATCCACGCAAGTGTTTAGCTATTTGATTAATTTCCTTTTGATTGCCTACCGTCTGAAGAAGCAGAGCTCTATTCCATGCACTACTAAATTCCATCACTTCCTCTTGCGTGAAAGATACAAAAGGAATGTTTTGTTGCTGCTGACTTGCCATAGTATACTCCTCAAACTTTGGCGATTTTTCCAAATGATTAAACCATTGAGGAAAATACTTATGTTGTGTATTGGCCTGCAACTTTTCCTTGAACGTCATGGAACTGACTTGCTTGTTTGATGATGATGGCTCTTCCCTATGATGCAACTTCACACCCATACTGTCTTGTGGAACGAAGCCTGTACCGGAATCAGCGGTTGCAATTTGATCGGTCGGAAATAGTGGCAGAGATGAAGGAGGAAAGTCTGGAGGTTTTATGTTTTTAACACGACTTATATATATAAGTTGTTGATATAGAGAGAGATAGAACAAATAATTTCCTCATTATTTCCTTTTTAGCTTTGGTTTTGAGTTACTTTCCTAGTAGATGTTTTGTTTTCTTTTTAATTTAAATATACTGAATTAAATATAATTGTATCCAACAGAATAAATTTAAATATACTGAATAAATGGATAGAAGTTTTTAAGTTATACTAATTTAATTTGATATAAAATTTTAAAAGTATCACTAATTTAAAATTATTTTAAATTAAATTAAAATAAAATATATTTAATCGAACTGAATTTAAATTGAAATGAAGAAACCTAAACTTGGAATAATTTAAAGAAATGAACCTCCACAAAAATTCAAAAGGGCGTAGTCCCACATACACGTCAGCACGCCGACGACCTATGGTATAAGCTGTCTTTCTCTCTTCATTACGAAAACAACAAAATCTTGAAAAAATTTCAACTCCAGAGGAAAACAAAAATGGGGTGTAGCAGTAGCAGCCATGTGATTTCAACGCGACCATCATCATCTTCGAGAATGTCGCCGGAAAGTGGCTACAACAGGACCAAGCGTAGGTTTTCCTCCCTCTTCTGCGGTGCTTCCTCATCAAAGTCAACCTTTGAGGTATGATTGCTTTGCTTTTGTACCAAGTCAGTTTTACCTTCTTCTCCTTCTTCTTCTTCTTTTTTTTTTTTCTGTATTTGCTGTACTGGGTATGCCTTTTCTTGATTCATTATTGTGTTTATACTTATTTCTGTGTTTTGGGTTTCATATGAAATGTTCTTTTTGGTGATTCATGATTTGCAGCATATAATATGACTAATTTACTTTTGCAATGATTGAGATTTAGTATTATTATCATTTGCTGTTTGGAAATATTGAGAAGAAAGCTAAAAGTGATATGTATCAAGTTATGAACAAGGGCTGTTTTTATTTGTTAGGTTACCTACTGAATATATATAGGAATGTCTAGTTGTCTATGATCACCAAGGTGTTGAAGTTTTCATGAAACTGATGCTGTTATGATTATGGTGTTGATGTTTTTATAACGGGTGAGGAGTTTGACGAAAAGCGTTAATTCAGTTCATTTGGATGTTTTGCTTTTGCAAAGATAGATGCTTGTTGATTTGCCTTAAATCCTTAGAAACTGCTTCATTTAGTAGGGAATGAGCGATTTAAAGGAACTGAATTAATTGCTTTGTGCATAGTAGTAGAGAATTTTGTAATAGTTACCATTACGGTATTCGTTTAGGCCAGCTACTCAGAAATCAAATCCTTAAGTAGTTCCATTCAGCAGTTTCCTTAAGCTGTTCATTTTCAGTTGTGTGGCCTTCACAACAATCTCCTTGAATTTCTCTATAGAATGATCATGAATTCATGATGATGTAAGATTCTTGATGCTTGCAGTTTAGACATTTGTTTTGAGCACAACGTGTCAGTTTTTTGCATATATTTTGCAGTTTGACTCTTCATATAAACAAAAGCGTTATTTTGTTGGTTCTTGAAGCTAGAAGATCGGCCGGAGCCATTGCCTATCACTCATATCGAAAACAATGATTCTCAAAACTCCTTAGTTCAAACTTCTCCATTGTTCAGCTCGGAACTGGGAAGCACAAGCGCTCCAATTGAGAACATGGACTCATCTGGGAGAAACAGTGGTAATAATGAGGAGATGATACTTGAATCAGGTTCTTTGAGTGTTCAAAGAAGTAGTGATCAAGATGAGATCACAAATTCCTACGAACTACCTCACCAAGTAAGTTCTTGTTTTGATTTATAGAACTAATATTGAAATAATAGTAAAAATCATGAAAGCACACTTCCTTAACAGCCGCTCCCTCGGGTGTCTCGTTCTTTACTTCGATTACCAACGAGAGATGAGCATATTGAGTTGCCAACCATTTCTAGTCCAGCTTCACGCATGTCTGATGGTGGTGACAGGGATTTGAGAAGCGGGGATTTACTTCTCCTCGACATGGTGAGTATCTCGTCCAACTTACTGACTAGTAGCATTGCCGAAATAAATAGACGTGAATCAAGAAGAAACAGTAGGAGGCTATTTTGGGATGCTCTGTCGAGACGCAATTTTAGGAGGCTTAGTGATTCCTCCACCATTGTCTTTGCTGCTGGTCTTGCTGATGATCTGGGCTCCCATGACAGATGGCTTGTTGATTTCTCTGGTGATCTCCATTTTAGAGCTGGTCACGATATCGATTTGATTGGTGCTAGGTTTGATGGCATTGATGATCGGAGACGGCTATTGAGATCAGAGGTGAGATGTTTCGTCCGACTAGACTTTTACTTATTTTAGCTTTAAATCGCCTTTCAGAAAATCCATTGGCGTAATGTTTCATGAAATTATTTCTTATCTTAGCATTGCAAAGTGCGAACTCATGATGAAGATTTTGAAACTTAGTAAGGCTATGTTGAAAATTTGCTGCTAGTATTCCCCCATATGGTCATTTAATTGTTTCCGTGAATTGGAATCATATTACAGATTTCAGCAAGAATTACTGGTGATCGTAACGATGGAGCTCAACAAACTGCACGTTGTGCATCTGGACTCCACAGTGAAGGTTCATGCTTGTGTGACTCGTTCTTTACAGCTGAAGAATCCAGCACTCTTGCAAGCATTTCACAAATTATCATGCTCGCAGATGCATTATTTGAGGTAGATTCTTGAGGTCATTTTCTTACCGTGTTTATGTATTTTCTCTTCACCACCTCTAGGAATATTCAAGGTGTCTGAAGAAACACTATGCTTTGCTGCATGAAGATGCAAAATGGTTAATGATATCTATAAATTGCAGGTTTTGGATGAAATTCACAACCAATCGTTGTCACTTTCACTCTCTACTCTTTCACTCCCTGCGCCTGAGTCTGTCGTTGACGCCTTCCCTGTTAAGTATCACAAAAGGGTGAACAAAGTGGAAACTGATACAAGTGATGCTCAACAGTAAGTCCTCTTAACATGACTGCAGACTACACATTCCAATTCAATTTCGTTCAGACGTTTACTGGGTTAAATTAACATGCTCAACAGGTGCCATATTTGTTTAGCTGACTATGACGATGGTGACAAATTACGAGTTCTTCCTTGCAACCACGAGTACCATGCGCCTTGCATTGATAAATGGCTTAAAGAAGTCAATAGGTGAATATTCAATTTCATGCCTTAATGTTTGCTCACTATATCCTCGTTTAGTGCAACAACAGTTTCTTACCTACAGTGATTTGATTCGAACAGGGTCTGCCCGCTCTGCAGAAAGAATGTCTGTGAAGGTACTGGGGAATGTTCCGCCTCAAACGAGGAAGTCCCATCTCTGTAGGGCAATTGTGAATACTACCATACCGAATACTTTAGAACCTGGGATCTTAATACATTGTGTTTGATCACGGAATTGCCAAGATGTAATATGTGATAGAAACCAATTGTGCAGTGATGTAAATAGCATTTGCAGAAACATTTTCAATTGATATAGCAAAGGAAAACTTCGCAGTTTCGCGTCGCACTAAAAAGAATTTACGCCTAAGCCTGTTCTAACTGTGCAGTCTGTGCATGCTTCTTCTAGGGTGTTTTTGTAGGTCATTTCAAATTTTCGTTTGGATTTTTAAGCAAGTTTAATTGTGGGTTGTTTCCACAACAAACTTGCAAGTGTTCTAGCACCGTATGTAGCAATTTTTCATTATTAGATCATCACCACAATGGTTAAAACTGACAAATTTAGTTTACTTTACTTCTCAACAAAAAACCAAATTGGGGTATACCTATAGCAAATACAATACTCATGAACAGAACAATTATATCTCTAAAGTGACTTCACGCCCCTGCAACAATCTATTCTTCCATACAAGAGTGACCATCACTTTCAGCATGCAACAACTCTCGTGCGAAACACGTGACCATCTCCACCTAAATCACCCCAACACCTTCCTAAAAACGTCACTAGTCACTTACAAAACCACTTCCCCTGCAATAATTCCAAACCCCCCCCCCCCCTCCAAAATTCTCAAACCATATCCAAACACATTCCAGAATAATAATGTCCTCTTCTCCACCGCCACCGCTCTACGGCAGCAGCCCCACCTCTCCCTCCTCCGACTCATCTTCCCCATCCTCCGCCATCCTAATCCTCACAATCCTCGCCTTCTCCATCATCGCCCTCGCCTGCATCTACCTCCTCCTCCGCCACCTCCACCGCTACCACCGCACATTCCCCGAATCATCCTCCTCCTCCGCCACCTCCACCACTCCACCTCCACGTCAAGTGTCGTCCACCTCAGCAAACAATTCACCGCTGCAATATCTCCCGATCTTCGAATTCCGATCCGTCAAAGGAAACCTAACCGGCGGCGATTGTGCTGTGTGCTTATCGAAGTTCGACCTGCCTGATCAGCTCCGGTTGCTTCCGTTGTGCTGTCACGCTTTCCACGCCGCCTGCATTGACGCCTGGATTTTGTCCAACGGAACTTGTCCTCTCTGTAGATCCTCTGTTTTCACCTCCGAGCAGCACCTGTTTGATAAAATGCCTCCTGCTCAACCAAACAGAACCAACAGTAATAATAACGATCATAATAATAGTAGTAGTAATAATAACGATCATAATAATAGTAGTAGTAGTAATAATAACAGCCGGAGTTTCCGGATTGAGATTGGAAATGTCAGCCGCCGTGAAGGCGGCGGTGCAACCGCAAGGTCAGGAGAACAAGCAATGGTCCGGTCGCTATCGTATTCGCTAGGCGGTGCATTCGACTACGTTGTGAGTGAGAATGGATACGAGGTCTCGGTTGGAGGACTTTCCGATATTGTATCGTTGGCGGATAAGGATTTTACGACGATAGGAGTTCATGTGCCGGAGCCGCCTGGGGAGGTTTTGGCGGCAGAGGTTGTTGAGAGTGGAAGGAGCTGGCTCAGGGACTATGTTGATAGGTTGGCGTCTGCTTCTTTTTCGTCGTCCTCGTTTAGGAGTTCGGGTCGGTTCTTCTCCGGTAGTAGTCGGAGGACGGATTCGATTGTCACAGCAGAGGATTTGGAGGCAGGCCGTGCCGGAGAGGAGATCAGTGAGCTATTCCGGTGGCTATCTGGAGTTTGAATAAACTTGTATGTCAAGTTACATGATGATCCAGGGGTGAATTGGTCCTTTTAGGTACTTTAGTCGCCCCTTTTGCTAGAAACTCCCATGTTTTAACTCTTACCTTTTGAGGTTAGATGAGTAAATTTACCTGTCTTGCTCTGACCTTTTGGGGTTAGATGAGTAATTTCATCTGTAAAGTGGATTGATTTTTTATCAAATCTGTACTCTGGAGTGTGATCAATGTATAGCATAAACTTTTGTGAGTCATCCTTTACTTCCTACTAGTAGTATTTGATTGGTAATGATCTAGACAAAGTCCTTTCTATTATCATATGCAGAGTAAAATTGTAAATAAAGCAAGACAAGAAATGACTACACTTTTACTATGCGGTTAATACAAACGGTACTGTTAATATTATTTACGATAACGTAAGGGATAACAAAAAGAAACAATAGGTCACTTGTTGTCAGGAATTCAGGATATGGTAAGTGTGTTAATTACGGAGTAATGCTTGTTTAATCAATTGGCCCAGTCATTATAGAATTGATTAATTTAAGGCTGAACAGATGTGTTTTAGTTGAAAAGTAGCAAATTTTTTGTTAACACTGACATCGAATTGAGTGGGAGATCAGCTTACTTCTGAGTTTTGACTAGTGATGATAGTTTAGTTGGTGGTTTAGATTTGGATTGTCTGAGGTCAAACAGTCTTAATAAAGATTAAAGACTTACCTTAATTAGTTAACCAAAGCTACCTACATGCAGACACATGTTATGATTTTGGAGTCCCTGCATGCAACTCGTGATTTGGTTTAATTTCCTACAGCATTTTCTTGTATATACATACATGCCACTAGCATTTTATAAATTGAACTTTTGAATACTAAATTTCTATATATTTAATGTAACATGATCCATATTTGTCCACTATATACTGTATCACATGGACGAAAGGATAAGCCACTAGATACCTCCACCATCACACATACTATGTACGTGTTAATTAGTACATGAATCATGATAAGTTAACAACAAATCTATTGCTAAGTAGATTAGCTAGATTAATTAAAGAGATCAAGAACTTTGTAGTTTGGGTCACCTACTAGGCAATAGCTTATGTATACGTGATGTTTAGTAAGTACCAGAGACAAATAGAAAGGAGAAAAAATAAGCCGTCATCTTTTGGTAAACAAAACAACAGAAAGCATAAAAATGGGGCCACTCTCAAAACAAAAACAAAATGGTAATGCTGTGCTTGTCAACAATTCTTTCCTTGTGTTGTACTTTGTATCTTGTATTCTTAACTTAACTCTCTGAATGTGAATCTTAGTTTTCTTTTTTCTTCAACCAAAATGAAGTCCAAGCCACCATCATGAATGTTCAGATTAAGATAGTTGAAAGGGAAAAAAAAAATAAAATTAAAAAAAAAAGGACTTGAACTCAATACCTATTAACTGCATTACAAAATTGGCCAAGGTGTTTCAGTTATATGTGCATTAAAAAATAGAGTGAAAAACTCAGAATTGGTGGATGTTATAATCAATGAATATGACATTTAAGCTCAGCAAGACAATGGGAGATTCATAGTACTCATAAGAACTTTAAATGAAACAATAACAAGTACTACTAGACTAGCATAACCAGCAGAACTCTTGTGATGACCTGCATTGCACTGCTCACTGCTTCCACTATAACAGCCTCTCTTTTGCTCAATCCCTTTCCCGAGATCTTCAAGAACAAACGTACTGTTTGCCAAACTGTCACTGAACAACACACACCAAATATAAGGCCCTCTGTGCTTGTGCCTACCAATTACGCCTACTCCCACTTCCCTAAACGTTCTGTTTCTCATTATAGAAACCGTTTGTTGGTCCTTGAAAAGTGCATTTTCAAAAGCTTCTTCTGGTCCGAGATACTTTTGGTTGCATCCTAATATGTAGCCTGATACGGTACCAAAAGTAGGGAGCTCGACTCCACAATTTGGAGCAAAGATTTGGGTGAAATCATCTTCTGGTGGTTGACAATTAATCGTGTTGTTTCTGCTGCAGTTTGCCCTGCATTCTTCCGCATACTGCAAGGCAATGCACCCAAGGCCTGCATTGTTGATTAGATTAGGAAGCTTGTGGGATGTTCGGTTCTCGTTAATGATCTCAAGAAGATCATTAGCCACATTTCCTGAAACATACATTGAATTGTAAGAAGCTTCAGAACACAACAAACTCTATGTTATTCATATTGAATTCTTCATGTGTGTACTGTTGTATATATGTTTCATCTTATAATCACTACATGATGGTTTATCTTACTTGCAGTCTGCAGCTATAGAATCACAACTAAGGCTGAGGCTGATTCTTTAGCTTAAACACAGCTTTCATCCACACACACTTTTTAAGTTCAAGAAATAAACAAGTTTTTGCCTGTCAGCCTAAAAAATTAGCCAATTCCAATTTCCACCATACATCTAGCCCTTTCGTGTCTCAATCTAAGAGACGGCACTTCCAAATCGAAGTGACTACCACACGCTAGTCTACAACTGCAGGATTCAAGGACTACAAATGAAAGCTGATCACAGAGGCAGTAAAGCGACTGTACAAGTTACAACACTCATTTCGTACTGATGTTTGCATAATTGCATCTATCAGCTTTCATTGGAAAAAACGGTATACTTATTTGGTGAAACAAAGTCCTAAACGGTATACAAATGAATTTCGCTTTACACTTTCAGAGGACCAATATTTCTAATCCAAACAGGAATTAAGTAAACAGTCACAAAACTACACCATCATTCATAGAAACCAAAATGCTATCCAGTAAATATCCATTCAAGTGTTTCAAAGAGAGAAAATCAAGCAGCTAATTGAGAAACTACTATAAGGCAAACATAGGAAGTAATAATTAAGATTAAGAAAGGCTAAATTATGAAATTTTATATACTTGGTACTTACCATGGTTCTTGGGAGAAACAGAAGAAGCTGCCAGTAGAAGAAGCACACTAGAGAAAACAATACACCTACACTGAAAGTAACAAAAGCTCTTGGCTATCATCTCTATCAATAGCAACCCAACAGAAATAGAAAATGCAAGTATAGACTATATAGACTAAGGCTTCTCTGTGTGAATGTAGAAGAAGATTGCAAGTATAGGGGTTTAATTTTCTTGGAAAGAAGAACACAAAAAGGGGCAATTTTTGTCCAGAACAGGAAAAGAGTAAAACTGGGTTAGTGAGTGTTTCAAGGTTCAAAGATGAGGCAAAAAGATGTCTTCTGGGCCCCAACTAGCCGATGATTCATTTGACTTCTGTTGTTAAATTGAACCACAAAAATTATTATTGTTCCAAAAACTCAACACTATGCCCCTTTATTCATCTTTCTCAACTACATATGCAAATTCATGAAGGATATCATGAATTTATAACATTCTCAGAGACTTAGTATATCAGACATGCTCACATATATACATGTGATGTATCTTCACAGAATTAATCAGAAGCATGCAAGCTGAACATACACTACACAGCTAGCTTTTCATTTGTAAGCTCATTCTTCATGAATTGTTTTCTCATTAATTAGAAGCATGCAAGCTGAACATACACTACACAGCTACCATTCCTAGATGACGTCACTGTGCATGCACCAAGGAGGCAGCAGGCAGCCGCATAGTAAAGATAACAGAAGCATTCGTTTACATACGATATCTGTCTGTTCACTCCTCATATGCTAATGGTGGAGAAAAGAGAACAAGAATAAGATCTTTGCTTATATATAGTATATGATCTTTTGATTGGTACTGTGAGGAGTGAACAGACAGAAAGAAAGCAAAGGCCAAACTGAAATTTATTTTATTTCAACAAAAACTAATATATAAGATTCTCAGAGTTCTCTTTCAATAGGAACAATTCTCAGCGGCACAAGCTTGCGAAGTGGAATTCCAATCCTCTCCCTCATATCCAGAGTCTCCATGGACTCATTAGCAGGGAGCTTCCACTCAAAAGACTGAACCAATTTGGCTAGAGTCAGGCTAGCCATCTTTTCACCCAACAGCATGCCTATGCAAGACCTTCTGCCTGATCCAAACGGAAGGAACACGTAGTGTCGGCCTTTCGGATCAACATTCACGTTTATGAACCTCTCAGGCTTGAAACAGAGGGGATCCTCCCACGAATTAGGATCCCTGTGCATCCCCCAGACGTTCACAAGTGTCATCGTGTTCTTGGGTATAAAATACACCATGTATTATGTATCTTGATTCACCTTTCTTGAATCAAAATGGGAGTGCAGGGTGTAACCGCATTGTTTCACGAATCACGGCTTGTATATATGGTAGGTTGTGCAGATCACTTTCTTCTACATTTCTTTAATTTCCGATTACCTGGTGAAGCTCCTTTTCGAGCTTTGTCATTGACTCAGGATTGTGTAGAAGCTCAGCCATTGCCCAGTTGATCGTGCTGGTAGTAGTCTCAGTTCCACCAAAAAACATTTCCTGCAACATCATCAATCTTATTTTCACAACAATACACAAAAAGAAATCATCAGACAGAAGTAGTAGTTAGTTACCAGAATAATAATAACAACTTTCTTTTCTGGAAGATTATAAGTTCCTCCCTTCCCATTATGCTCCAAGAGTACATCTAAGAAGTCTCCTCTTGCGTTATCCTTACCCGAAGACGCTCTTTATCGAATCCTTTCTTTCACAATCCCCCAACAATGTTCAGCAGCTTCTCTAAATACTTCTCAGAATTCCACTTGATTCCCTGAGGATCAATCCATTTCAAGAACGGGAACGAATCCACCAAATTTGGTGTCCCATTCCACTCCATGAACTTGTCCATAGCTTCATAAAACTCATTCCCTTTCTCCGAAGTAGATCCCATTACATCCTTAGATATCATAAAATTTCCAACCAGATTAAAAGTCATGATAGTAACATACCTTTCTAGTACTATTTCACCTGATCCTCCATTAAGACGAGAAGCCTCAGCATCATCTCTGATCCATTGCATCATGATATCAATGCAAGTTTGTCAAACTTCAGCAGAAGCACTCACTTCAGCATCTTTTTAGCTTATCAATGTCCGTACTTGCTCAATTTTTCAAAATTGTGTATTCCCTCTCTCCCATAGAAAAGGTATCGCAAACACACATAATCAAATTAAAATCGTTCACACCCACAATATATGACTGTGTCATGAAATGTTCTACGGATTGGACAACTGAAGTTTGCATCTCAGTATCATTATATTAACTCATGCTTTCTAGCTCTACTAATGACTTTCGATCAACAGTACAGAACAATATTCGTTTAGTGGCAGCAAACCAAACAAAGTCAGGTACCAGAAACCAATCCATTACAAGTGTTTCAACACCCAAACTCAAACTAGCTAATCGAGAAATTGTTTGATCTTGAGGAGCCATAATCAGCAGGTCAACTATGTTTAGCATTTCATTATCATCTCTCCCAATGATGATTGGCTCGATCAGCAGAGAATGAGTTGGTTTGTGGAGACTGTAGAGAGAGCGTGTTCAACCCAACAATATTGCTTGAAGGACTAACAAAGTAAAAAACTTCAACAACTGTTGAAGCAGAAGTGTTATTATGAACTGAATTGTACTATTACAAGAGAATTGAATACAATCTTAATAAAATTCGGATAAAAGAAAGAAACAGGCTCTGTTCATCTTATTATATGCAATAATGAGACAGATCCCTTATAGTAAAAGGAACATACAAACTGAATAGCTTTTGGTGCAAGCATGAGTATATATGTTCTCTTTATAAATAAAAATTCTTTATTTCTTCAACTCTTTCAGATAGGTCCTTCTTTATTGTATTCTTCTGATCGAGTCATTTGATAGTTTCCTGATAAAGTCAAAAACTGCCTTTTTCATAATGCTCTCCAACCCATCAATAGCATACCCAATCTTAGATGCTATTTTTTTTATGATATCGAGCAACTCTCGAGAAGCATGGCGAATCTTATCAAAGGCAACCGGAAGCAGTTTTTTCAGAACTTCTTGAATGATAGTAGTCCCAATAGCTTGAACCAGAGCTGCTTCCATTGCTGTTGCAAATGAGGTCACGTAGACACGTGGTCTTTATTGGGTCTTAATGGATAATTAAGAGAAGTACAGAAACAGAGGATTTGAGAATTAAGCAAGGAAGAGAAATTTCGTATGTTTTTGCCTAATATAATAAGAATATGTAGGATTTGAATTTCGTAATATTGGTATTCAGGAATGCAGGAGTTGAAATACAGGAGCAGAGACTAAAGCAGAGCAGATAAACTGGCTTGGCAAGTAAAAGGCAAAGCTGAGAATGTTTTTGGTTGTTTTGAATGTAGAAACAGAAGAAAACGGAGCAGAAATTTGAAATGAGATTTCTTTTGTGTTTTGAAATATATAAAAAAAACAACAGGGCACGGAGATTCGTAACAAGATTAGGTGTTCTTGATTGATCAATGGAATTAATGGATCTGAAAGGTGAGAAGAAAATACAGAAGCAAAGCAGAGAACTTTTTTTGCAGTGAGTGAATGAATGAATGAATAAGAAATGAAGTCTTCCTTTATAATTATCTTTTTCATTCCACAATTCAAGACGTAACTCATTTAGATAGAAAGAAGAAAAGGGACTTAACCCCGTATCAATATAGGTTTGGCGGGGGCGAGGGGAATACATATAGTACGCATCCTGACCCTTTATCAATGAATATGACATTTAAGCTCAAGACAATCGAAGATTCATAGTAATCATAAGACCATGAAATGAAATAATAACAGCCTCTTTTTTTTGCTCAATCCTGGGCCCCTGGCAAACCTGCATTGCAATGCTCACTGTTTCCACTTTCAACTATAAGTCTATAACAGCCTCTCTTTTGCTCAATCCCTTTCCCATGATCTTCAAGAACAAATGTAGCATTTTTCAAACCGTCACTAAACAACAGACACCATGTATAAGGCCCTTTAATTATGCTTGTGCCTACCAATTACGTACGCCTACTCCCACTTCCCTAAACATTCTGTTTCTCGTTATAGGAACCGCTTATTGATCCTTGATAAGCACATTATCAAAGGCATCTTCTGGTCTGAGATACTTTTGGTGGTATCCTAACATGTAGTCTGATATGGTACAAAAAGTAGGGAGATCGACACCACAATATTGCAGCCTCATTGGATTCACAGGGTGGGAACAGTAGCTATTCATCACAGAGCCAAGCGTTTGGTGGGCCGAATAATTACTTGTGATTATAAAATATTAATACAGCCTAGTCAAATAATCTTTGCCGTTCGGAAAAAAAAAAAAACCTCTTTTTGGCTTACCATTACCAATGTGATGTACTTGGCTCAAAATTTTCATATAGCCTAGCGGCTTGCCCAAACACACATAATCAAACAAAAACGTTCACACACACAATGCACGACTGTCATGAAATGTGACAGAGTAAGCACATGGCAAGGTAAAGAAAATCAATAATCCACAGATTGGACAACTGAAGTTTGCAACTCAGTATCATTATATTAACTCCTGCTTTCTAGCTCGACTAGTGACTCTCGTTCAGCAGAATATAGACCAATATTCATTCAATGGCAGCAAACCAAACAGAAACATTATTCACAAAGCCTCTTTAACAAAGGTAACATTATTCACAAGTACCAACAAATTTATGTAGCCGAAATCACTCCATTACAAGTGTTTCAACAGCCAAAATCAAAGAAGCTAATCGAGAAACAATATGAAGGTCAAAAAAAAAAAAACACAGGAAAGAAACAGAAAACACTAAGGTGATTTTCAGAGTTCCAGCTTGATTCTTGAAACTGAACAAGTTAGAATTGACAACAAAGAGAATAAACCTGTCCTAAAAGTTGGAAGTAAATCTCCTTGCAAGAAATCAGGCTGTAAACTAACTTGCAAGGTTAGGCTCCATCACTTCCCGTTTCCAAGGCTCCCCAATTTCAAAATTTCTGATAATCCAACCTCAGGAATTCTGAAGCAAAAGAAAATCAATAAGAGAAAAGTCTCATTGTAGTAAATCTAAGACCTATACTCAAATATAATACTTCTACCAATGTTCTGTATAGCAATTGTTCTCGCTCATAAAATCAACATAAAAATCTTACTCCATTCTTTGTAATGCCAATAAAAATTGAAACATCACTTGCTGATAATGTGACAATTATGTTATGGTGAGAAATGCAGGAAATTTACCTTGTTTGTAGCATCAACAGCAGCCCCATGATTGTTGACTTGCTTTCTGATAAATTATCTGCAAAGGATATTTTATAAAAGTTAACAGTCAGACGAATAGGAAAAAAGGCCATGTATCACATAGCAAAGGAACAAGAACTATACTCTGAACGCTCAACTAGATTAATCAGAAGTTTATTTGGCATAATTACCAAGTGAACATGCATGGTAAATTGTTGAAGACTTAGTATACTTGTAAATGCAAGAATATGTATTACAACATGCATGCGGCATAGATCTATTTGAACCAGTTGTCAGAAATTAGACAGTCATAATCTGTGGTAATCAAGCAAAATTCAAGAGAACTGATACTAACAGCATACATGCATTTAGCTCAAATCGGATAAAATAGGTCTTAGCACTTTAGCCTACAATTAACAAAACCTAAATAATCATTTCAATCACAACACGTGAGGATATTCACTCAGCATAAAAGTTCATTCAAGTTGAAAGGCTATTAATTGTAACTATTTAGAGATGGAAAGGCGAATCAGAAAATCAAGCAAAGTAAACATAACATCCAAAGGCTTCCTGCCTGATCCAAACTCGTACTGGGAAAAAACTAAATCAGATCCCACACTCACAAGCTGAATAATCGCATCAAGCAAAGTTCAAGATTTGCAATATTGAAGTCTACTTTTAAGAAAAATATGAAATCAAGGGGTAAACAAGATCTACGCTTCACCTAAGTCTTGAAAGGAATTGAAGAAGGGTATGATTGACTAAACTGATATAAATTAAGAATGAGACAGAAGATTTGATACTTAGTTGAAATGTGATTAATAATAGCATTTTACGGAAATTGGAATTACATATGGAAGAGGCAAGAAGTATGCAAAAAGAATACTAACATCTATACACATTGCACCCATTCAGATTTGTTTACCTTATGATTTCGTATGGTGAAAATTGCTCTGACTGCACCCCACTTTGTTAGAATAGTTTTGGTACTACTATAATCTATATAAGGTGGTCTATTCTTTCGCTCTCTTCCGGAATCACTTTTGTCCTGATCAATTTGACATTATGGGACATCATAAGCAAGTTATTTGCCTAATCCCAAATGAGAATCAATTAACAGCAGTTTGTTTTTTTTATTTCAGAACAAGACATAACATCGTCACCAAACTGAAAAAACACATACCTAAATTATAGTTGATATTTCATGGTTCCGCAGTCTATTAGATCATGGCACTTCACAAGCTAACTTCTGCTCTCAAAGAGAAGGGAATTGTATAAATGAAATGCATGCCAGAACATTAAGCAAACTATGAATACAAAGACAGGTGTGTTTGCAGGCATATAACAATTTTGTTCTTTTAATCTTTTGGTATGAATTGCAAAACAGCAGCATCATGTTAACATTAATTTGTTGAAAATTAATGACATGAATTATTATTATTATTATTATTATTATTATTATTATTATTATTATTATTATTATTATTATTATTATTATTATTATTATTATTATTATTATTATTATTATTATTATTATTATTATTATTATTATTATTATTATTATTATTATTATTATTATTATTATTATTATTATTATTATTATTATTATTATTATTATTATTATGAGCAAAAGGAAAAGGTGAAATTTGAAATGACTGTATGTAATCGATGTGCCCTTTGAATATATACTACAGTACGTGTTGGCGATAGATTAAATGAAATCAAAGTGATTAATAAAGAGACTTACAATTTATCGAAACATATTTGATATGGGAAATCTTGGGCCAGTCAGAAGAAGCTTCCTTAGATTGCAGATGCTCTAGCCCCTTGCAGTTGCGGATGCCTAACACCCATAAAGAAGATAAATTCCGAATCCATTCAGGCAAAGACTCGATTCTTCCAAAATCATATAACCTTAATTGTCCAAGAGAAGTGAGATGTTGAATCTGATGAGGCAGAGAGTCCCACTCCTCTTTCCCGTATAAACTCAATTCTTGAAGAGAGGTGAGGTTGGGGAGGATTTGATTGAGATATTGGTTGAACGAATCTAAACTGATGGAGTCTGAGAACCCACCAATTCTTAAAGTCTTCAAATTTAGACAGGAAATCTCCCCCATACTTGGGAATTTCATCATTTTCGGAAAGGCGTGTGACAGGCCAGAACTCTCCATTAAATGCAAAAAGAAGAAGTGTACACTTTTCTCCTATCCTGAAGTTGTAATTTACACATTGAACAGCAGGAAAGAATGCAAAACGTAAGTGTACACTTTGCTACCGTCCAGATTTTTTTATATTATCATTTCATATTGTAAACTGCTTTGACTGCATGCAATTTTCTTCCAAATATTATTTATTTATTTACAGAAACAGGACAGGGTGGTACGTGACTAACTGTAATCTTGTTTTTGGTGATTATACTTCCATTAGCTTCCAGCAACAAGTCCGCTTGCACGTGCTAATCTGTTAAAGAAGTTCTGATAATCAGCAAGTGCATCCAAGAACCAAAAATCTCAAGTAGTTGGATTTGAAACTGTCAAGAGTGTATGCTAATTCAGAAAAAAATAGTAGTTAATTGACAAGAAAGTTCTTCCAAGTTGATAGTAAAGTGTAAAACCTCAACTTCTATCCAGTCCACTTATTGTAATTCCAGTTCATGAGTATACGGTGTATACCCTGGTTGGTATGAAAATCAATTAATCAAAGAGGACTTCGAGTTAGGGGACAAAAAATGCAATTCAATACGTTGTATGTATTAAGATTGATCTATGCCTACAAACAAAAACTCCAAATCACAAAGAAAAGACTTGGAAGTTTAAATGAAAAGCAGAACAAGCAAATTAATGACGAAAAACTAGTGGAATCACCCTGAGTCAACAAGCTTATCTTAATAAAACAAAATTGGGTTCTGTTACAGAGAACATACCTAATACAGTTTGTTGATCCATAGTTCCGCAATATATGAGATCATCGCAGTCTAACTCCTGCTCTCATAGAGAAGAAGTGAAGTGTGTAAATTAAATGCAAGGCAGAACACGGAGCAAAATACAAAGACAAAAACAGGCGTGTCCGCAGCCATATAACAATTTTGTTCTTTCGTTTTATTGTATAAATTGCAAAACAGCAGCCTCGTGTTAACATTAATCTGTTCTTAATCTGTTGAAAACGTGATATATGATTTGACAAAAAAGATTATGTGCCTTTGAATATATACTGTAGGTGTTGGCTAGAAAGTTGAATACAATGTCATATGAAATGAAATAATAAAGAGAGTTAACTTACCATCTATGGAAACAACATTGATAGCGGAAATCTTGGGCCACTCAGTCTCAGACGAAGCATCTGTTGGAGCAGCAGAAGTAGTACTGGTACTAGCAGTGCTTTCTTTGTCTCTGCACCTCTCTTCCAGCAATGGACATCCATATATTTGTAAGATATGTAACTTGCCCTCTTGCAATTGTAAATGCCTAACCATTCCAAAGAAGAGAAATTACCAATCCATTCAGGCAAAGCCTCAATAGTTCCAAACTCATATAACCATAAGTATCTCAAAGCAGTGAGATGTTGAATCTGATCTGGCAGATACTCCCAATTGTCTTTTCCGTACAAAGTGCGTACGCTGTAACTATGATGTTGATTTAATAACCAAGGGACTCACCCGCAACAAAAAATATGATTTGCCTTGTTGTCCATAATAAAAACACTTGTTTCGAATTCCTGCAACAAAGCCATGCATGTTATATATAGCACTCTGTCAGACAAACAAACAAGTAATATTATGCAGAAATTGAAGAGCAAGATATTCAACAAGTGAAGCATATGACACAAGTTACTGGTTTTCAATTTGTTTTTGTAAATAGTAAAAAGAAACTTGAGCCTACAAATGTCTTCCAACCTCATTCATAATGATGTCCGAACACAGAACTGAAAATTTTGAGTTGGCTCAATGGAAAGTGAAACTCTGTATAGCATCAATTGTATGTGATACTTAATAATTTGCTGTATAAATCAATCTTGATCGATGGCATGAACAAAAACTCCAAATCACAAACAGAAGACTTGAAGGTCTAAATGAAAAGCAAAACAAGGAAATTAAAGACGAAAAAACAGCGAAAATCCCCATCAAATCATCTTAAACAAACAGAATTATATTGGAATGAGTTATAGATAAATACCTAATACAGTTGATCCATGGTTCCACAATCTATCAGAACATCGCACAAGTATTGTCAAGAGAAGAAGTGTATTGTGTAAAGGAAAACGCAAGCCAGAACATGAAACAAAATATAAAGACAAAGACAGGCATGCTTGTAATAATATAAATTTTTTGTTGAAATCATATGAATTATATAATGATCAAAATGAAAAGCTGATACATGACATGAAATGATTATACATATGTGCCCTTTGAATATATACAATACGTGTTGGGAATGGTGAATACAAATATATAGATATTAATGAAATCAAATACCAAAGAGACTTACGAGTTATTTAAATACGTGCTTTCTTGCTTTCTGCACCTTTTCCCCCAGCAATGGACAACCAGAAATATGTAATCTAGATAACCCAGTGAGTCTTCGCATGGCTTCCTTTGAGGGTAGTAGATGCCTTCTCCTTTTGCAATTGCTGATGCTCAACTCAATTAAATGAAGATAAATTCCCAATCCAATCGGGGAAAGACTCAATTATTCCAAAATCATGTAACTCTAAATCTGATCTGGCAGAGAGTCCCAATTCTCGTTTCCAAATAAATGTAAATCTCGAAGAGAGCTGAGTTTGGGGAGGACACAACTGAGATGTTGGTTGAAGGAATCGAGAAAAACCCTTCATTCTCATTTTATACTCTACCTATGAGGACCCTAATAGAAGTAGCTTGTTAGATACCTGATCAGTACATAGTACAATAGAAGGAAATTTTTATCGATCCAATAGTATAGATCAGTTACCTACATTATGCATGCATCCTCCAAATTAAGACCCATTCCTTGAAAAAGTTGATGGAAGCATAGAGCAAGTACAAGTGTCCTAATTGTACAAGTATTATCTATCAGACACTCCCATTGATAATCCAAATAACAGAATGCAGCATAATTCCAAACTCCAAAACTTACACATTCGTTTTGTATCAGAAGAAACACTTAATAGTAGAAGAAAAACAAGAAACGTGTAATGATAACGATAACCAGCAGAATCCCACTTGGGTTCTACAACTTCATCTTAATAATACTGAACTGGATTCGGTTATAGATAACATACCTCCTAATTTAGTTGATATTCCATGGTTCTGCAATGTACGAGATCATTGCAAATCACAATCTAACATCTGCTCTCAAAGAGAAGAAGTAAATTGTATTAAGCAAACTATAAAGACAAACACAAGAGTGTTTGCAGGCATATAACAATTTTGTTCTTTAAACTTTTGGTATGAATTGCAAAACAGCAGCCTCATGTTAACATTAATTTGTTGAAAATTAATGACATGATTATTATTAGACATAGGAATTTGAAACAGCAGCCTCGTATGTAATCGATGTACGTGTTGGCGATAGATTAAATGAAATCAAAGTGATTTAATAAAGAGACTTACCATCTATGAAAACATTTTTGATATGGGAAATCTTGGGCCAATCAGAAGAAGCTTCCTTAGATTGCAGATGCATTAGCCCCTTGCAGTTGTCGATGACTAACCACCGTAAAGAAGATAAATTCCGAATCCATTCAGGCAAAGACTCGATTCTTCCAAAATCATGTAACCGCAAATGTTTAAGAGAAGTGAGATGTTGAATCTGATGAGGCAGAGAGTCCCAGTCCTCTTTCCTGTGTAGATACAATCTTTTAAGAGAGGTGAGGTTGGGGAGGATTTGATTGAGATGTTGGTTGAACGAATCTAAACTGATGGAGTCTGAGAACCCACCAATTCGTAAAGTCTCCAAATTTAGACTGGAAATCTCCCTACTTGGGAATTTCATCATTTTCGGAATCTTGATGAGGGTCAACCATTTGAGGGAAGACATCCTGGATAGACTGGGTAGTAATACTCTCTCCACATTCTCCAAATTCTCCAAATTATACAATTCCAAATGCTGGATGGAAGAAGAGCAAGACTCAAATAATTCAACGGGCAAATCAATCAATCCTCTGCAGTCACGGATGTACAATGTTCGGAGTGATGATGAGGTGAGGGCTTGTTGTTGTTGTGAATAATCTCCATCTCCATCTCCTCCTCCTCCTACTCTTCCATATGGAATTGACTTCACTTCTGGGCAATCCATTATCAACAAGAGATTGAAGGGTGTTTAGATCAGGTGGTAGCTCTCTCAATTTTTCACACGACCTGATTCTCAATTCCCGAAGTGAGGTGAGGCCCGTTACGGGTGGAATTGACTCAATATCTGGGCAATCTCTTATATATATTTCCTTAAGAGATGACCGACCACCATCTACTGAGCTTGTAACACTTTCATTCTTCACAAAAAGCTCTACCGGGAAACAAGTCAACCCCGACAAATTCGATATTTCAATTGACCTGAGACGGCTCGTGCTGCTACATACATCTGCCAAACGAAAATACGAGTCCACCCTCTTCACTACCAACCTTTCAAGGCGTGGAAAATGACTCGGAACGGTCTTCAACTTGGGACAATCAGAAATCTTCAAGTCTACAAGGTACGGGAAACGGCTCGGAAGACAGTTCAACTTGGGGCATTCCTGAATTTCCAAGCATTTAAGGCATGGAAACACTGTTGTTATTCCAGCCTCCACCTCTGTCCACTCACTTAACTCTGTCATATTTGACAAATATAGCCTTTCTAGTGCAGGAAATGCAATAATTGGTTCCCCAAACTTTGCATCTCCAATCGGGCTTGATGTGTTACCATTTCTAATTCCATAAAACGAATGGCCTATTGTTTGCACATTGGATAGACCATCCAACCTCAGAAACTTCAGGCTTTGCAGGTGGCCCAACATCGGAACTTCTTCACATTGCTTGCAATTCCGAAGTTTTATGTCGATCAAATAGTGAAGCAATTCCCAACCACCTTGGATGTGATTGTGTACCTCCATATTCATTGTCCATCGAGGGAAGCCTCTCCCACTGTATCCAATTATCTCCAAGGACTTCAAACTTGGGTGAGGTTGTAGCCCATCCAACACATTTTCGTCATTCCTTTCATCTTGAGATGCATTCCATTTGAAAACTAATTTGAAAATCTTTGATTTCCTGGAAAACCCTGCTTGGTCAGCCTCTTCTTTATCTTTCACCATCTCAAGATTTTGAATCTCTACTTCTCCTTGGAGATTCATTAATTTTCCAAGCTCTTGGATACTGCGTCCTTTCTCATGGCCCACTTTGTAGCATGGAAGTGTGTGAAGATTAGCTAAGTTCCCTATTCCAGGAGGTAATTCAACGGAAGTTGGAATATGTAGATGCCTCAGGTTGATCATGTCGACAACTGAGTTTGGAAGAATCATGAAGTTGATGCGTTCCTCATTATAATCACAGAGCCATAGAGACTGCAAATTATACAGTTTACCAATTGAATCTGGTAAGCATTTGATTCTTGTCTTTGTGATGTTAAGAAACCTCAAATGTATAAGATTTCCTATCACTGTAGGCAGCTCATCCATCTCCATACCTCTAAAACTTAAGACGTGCAAACATTTGAAACCTGGAAATGGGTGCGGTAAGGTTTTATCACTGACGAACAGAGTACGCAAGTACTTTATTTGGTCTTGTGAGATGGCATTTGGTTCATCCTTCACATATCGAATTCTATGCGTACTTGTCGCAATTGAACATGCAAGATCTTGAACAAGATCATGCATCTTACAATGTAAAATATTTCCAAATCCATCCCTCTCTTCATCTTGGAATAAGGAATTCTCCATAAGATGGTTGAAAATTGCATTGCCCACAGTTTCCATATCATTTCCTCCATCAACTTGTAAAAATCTTTCAGCCATCCAAAGCTCGATCAGTTGTTTCCTGTTGATTTCAAAATCTTGCGGAAATATCGAACAATATGCGAAGCACTTTTATGCACATGTGATGGCAAACGATGGTAGCTTAACTTCAAGATCTTTGTAACAGTGTCACTTGGACCAAATCTCAACAATTCGTCTGTTAGGATAGATTGCCACACATCTTTCGACTTGGCACGCAATAACCCCCCTACCACTTTGGCAGCAAGTGGTAGACCACCGCATCTTTGTGCAATGCGAGTACCCACTTCTTCAAATTCTGTTGGAACATCTACTCCTGGAAAGGCCTTTGCTTTTATGATAGACCAACATTCATCTCCCGATAATTTACGTAGTGGACAGGTGGATAGAGTTTGCACATGGGACGAAACAACTGCACTTCGTGTAGTAACGACGATACAGTTTCCCTTAACAGAACATATTCCTAATAAGGATCTCAAGAAAGAATCTGTTTCAATGGAATTTTCATTCCAAACATCATCAAGAACAAGCAAGTACTTTTTACCTTCCAATTTCTTCTTCATGTTCTCTAACACAGCTTGTTCAGTTTCCATTCCTTGAACACTTGCTCCATTTAATAATTCAAGAATCTTTTTGAACAACGCCATTGCATCAAACCTTTGAGAAACACAAACCCATATCTTTTCTTCAAAATGAGATCCTATTCTTTCATGATGGTATACTTTTTGAGCAAGTGTGGTTTTTCCAAGGCCACCCATACCAACAATAGGAATGACAGAAATTGTTTGGTCTTGAGGAGCCGTAACCAGCATGTCAACTATCTTTAACACTTCATCATCCCTTCCAATGATATTTGGTTCAACAGAAAATGAGTTGGTTTGTGGAGACTCTAGATAATGTGTGTTCAACGCAACAATATTCCTAGGATGAGCAACACTCGCAACTGCTGCTTGAAGACCAAAGTTAGTTGCATCCTTGTTAATCCTCTCCAACTCATCATTAACATCCTTAATCTTAGAAGCCATTTTCATAGTAAAGAGCAACTTGCAAGAAACAGGGGGGAAGCAGGTGGTTACCTTGTTTGTTTCTCCATTTTGCTTCTTGACTTTTTTCCGGAGAATATCGTAGTTGAACTCATCTAGAACCGCATCAGCTTTGAAAGCTACATCTTCAAGCCGCCCCAGCCAACGCTTGACTGCTCGGTCATTGACCTGCCTCTCCTCAGCATCACACAGAAAATCTTGGATCAGTTCGAGTGACTCCTTCAGCCTACTCAGGTCTTTCTTGAACCCATACACGCGCTTAATCTCGTCGAGGGAAACGGAAAGCAGATTTTGCAGAACAACTTGAATGCTAGCACCCACAACAGCTCCAACCAAAGCTTCTGCCATTGCTTTTGCAGATGAGAGCACGTATTCTTATTGGACGTTGAAGGTTAAGAGCAATACCGAAGCAGAAGATTTGAAAAGAAAGTAAAGAAGAGTTTTTTTTCTTTTTCTTTTTTCTTTTTTTTAACTATAGGAATGGAGGAAAACGAAATACAGACACAAAAGAAAGTTGAAATGAGATTATGAGTTTTTCTCAAGGGCAAAGAGAGATACAGAGGATATGAAAATAAATACAGACAGAGAGAGGATATGAAAAGAAATGAAATACAGACAGAGAGAGGATATGAAAAAGATTTATTGAGAGATCTTACTATCTCAGGGGTGAATAGAAAGAAATACAGACACAAATGAGGATATGAAAAGATGTATTGAGAGAGCAGAGTTTTTCTTCCTTTTGTTTTTCTTTTTTTTTTTTTTTTTTTTTTTTGATTTATAGAAACAGATGCAAACAGAGCATGAAAACTGGAAATGAGATTGTGTTCTTGATTGATGAGTGAACTCAAGGATTTGGAGAAATACAGAAACACAGAGGAAAGCAAAAGCAGGGAAATTGTTTGTTGAATTGTTGGGACTTGTGAATGATTGATTGAGAGAAAATGAAGTTGAAACTTGAAAGTACAGAGAAACTACAAGTCCTCTCGATTTCATTATCAAATTCAAAACTAATCTCAACTTGTCTCATTTTTATTTAGTTTAATCGGAAGATGCTAACCCAATGCCGAACCAAGTCTTTCTTTAACCAAGTCTTTGGCATTATGTGTTATCTGTTGTTTTCTTGCTGGAATCATCAAGATTCTTAAATTATCAAAATTTCCAACTAATCCTAGTTTGTCCTGGTTAGAAGACTTTTATGTGCCATCTTGGTGACAATAAGTTTAGTTCACATTTTGATTTTATAGAGCGAACATCTTCAGCCCATGTTTTACAGTTTAAACTTAAATCATCTTGTAAGAAAACCTCTGGTAGTGCGGTATTAGATTTTCCTTCATTCATGGTATTTGCGGTACTTTCTATTCTTATCATGCTCATAGCTAAAGTTACTGCATGTACAAATAAATATGGCATGTTAGATCAGGCAGAATCAATGTGTTCTTCGCTATTGATTTCTATACAGTTTATTATACTCCTACTTCACTCACAAGCCTTGGAATGCTACATTTCAATGGATAGGGAGATGAGCGTGTGTGCTGATAAGATGTCTAAGTTAGACACTAGAAATTTGAAGGAAGATTACCTTAGGGAATTCATACCTCCCTCACTTGTACCTTTTTTGGACTTTGACAAAGTATAAAGACTAATGAATTTTCATTACAAAAAGAAAAAAAAAGAATCATTATGATAACTTTTCGAGTTCAATAAAATTCTTCATTTAGGCAAAAATAAATTTCAAATGTTATCCTTTGTAGCTTCGCAACCCCAAGGCACACCAATTCATTCTATCTTTCTGATAATCCAACCTCAAGAGCTCGTAAGCAGAAGTGCCTGCCAAACAAGTAGCATACAAAAGAGTGGGTTCCAATTCAATGCTTACCTCAATACCTATTAACTGCATTACAAAATTGGCCAAGGTGTTTCAGTTATATGTGCATAAAAAAAATAGAGTGAAAAATTCAGACTTGGTGGATGTTATAATCAATGAATATGACATTTAAGCTCAGCAAGACAATGGGAGATTCATAGTACTCGTAAGAACTTTAAATGAAACAATAACAAGTACTACTAGACTAGCATAACCAGCAGAACTCTTGTGATGACCTGCATTGCACTGCTCACTGCTTCCACTATAACAGCCTCTCTTTTGCTCAATCCCTTTCCCGAGATCTTCAAGAACAAACGTACTGTTTGCCAAACCGTCACTTAACAACACACACCAAATATAAGGCCCTCCATGCTTGTGCCTACCTATTGGGCCTACTCCCACTTGCCTAAACGTTCTGTTTCTCATTATAGAAACCGTTTGTTGGTCCTTGAAAAGTGCATTTTCAAAAGCTTCTTCTGGTCCGAGATACTTTTGGTTGCATCCTAATATGTAGCCTGATACGGTACCAAAAGTAGGGAGCTCGACTCCACAATTTGGAGCAAAGATTTGGGTGAAATCATCTTCTGGTGGCTGACAATTTATCGTGTTGTTTCTGCTGCAGTTTGCCCTCCATTCTTCTGCGTACTGCAAGGAAATGCACCCGAGGCCTGCATTGTTGATTAGATTAGGAAGCTTGTGGGATGTTCAGTTCTTGTTAATGATCTCGAGAAGATCATTAGCCACATTTCCTGAAACGTACATCGAATTGTAATTAAGAAGCTTCAGAAAACAACAAACTCAAAGTTATTCATATTGAATTCTTCATGTGTGTATTGTTGTATATATGGTTCATCTTATAATTAGTACATGATAGTTTATCTTACTTGCAGCCTGCAGTGTTTTGTCCTTCAAATGCTAAGGTTGATTCTTTAACTTAAACACAGCTTTCATCAACACACACTTTTTAAGTTCAAGAAACAAACAAGTTTTTGCCTGTCAGCCTAAAAAATTAGCCATTTCCACCATACATCTAGCCCTTTCATGTCTCATTCTAAGAGACGGAAGTCGGAACTTCCAAATCAAAGTGACTACTACACGCTAGTCTACAACTGCAGGATTCAAGGACTACAAATAAAAGCTGATCACAGAGGCAGTAAAGCGACTGTACAACTTACAACACTCTTTTCGTACTGATGTTTGCATCTATCAGCTTTCATTGGGAAAACCGGTATACTTATTTGGTGAAAGAAAGTCCTAAAGGCTATTAAACCATTGGTGGTAGAACAGTCCATATAGCCAAGCTGCTTTAAAGTTTAAACGGTAAGAAACTAAACCGGGAACGCAATATAAGGCACATTGTGATAGAGTAATTAAGTACTTGGGAGATAAATCTAAATCAATCCACAGCTTGGACAACTGAACTATGCATCACCTCATCAATCCTCATCAGTCTTTAATAGTCCCCATACATATTATAAGTTGTCTCATGCTTTCTTGTTCTAGTAATGAATTTCGCTTTACACTTTCAGAGGACCAATATTTCTAATCCAAACAGGAGTTAAGTAAACAGTCACAAAACTACCATCATTCATAGAAACCAAAATGCTATCCAGTAACAATCCATTCCAAGTGTTTCAGAGAGAGAAAATCAAGTAGCTAATTGAGAAACAAGAAACTACTAGAAGGCAAACATAGGGAATAAGATTAAGAAAGGCTAAATTGTGAAATTTTATATACTTGGCACATACCATGGTTCTTGGAAGAAACAGAAGCTGCCAGTAGAAGAAGCACACCAGAGAATACAATACACCTACACTGAAAGTAACAAAAGCTCTTGACTATCATCTCTATCAATAGCAACCCAACAGAAATAGAAAATGCAAGTATAGACTAAGGATTCTCTAGTTCTCTGCGTGAATGTAGAAGAAGATTACAAGTATAGGGTTTAATTTTCTTGGAAAGAAGAACACAAAAAGGGGCAATTTTTGTCCAGAACAGGAAAAGAGTAAAACTGGGTTAGTGAGTGTTTCAAGGTTCAAAGATGAGGCAAAAAGATGTCTTCTGGGCCCCAACTAGCCGATGATTCATTTGACTTCTGTTGTTAAATTACACCACAAACATTACTGTTCCAAAAACTCAACACTATGCCCCTTTATTAATCTTTTCTCAACTTTTGATAAAAAGTAGATATGCAAATTCATGAAGGATACAATATGTAAAAGAGCTATAAATAACATTCTCACAATCAGAGTAGTATATAAGACATGCTCACAATATATACATGTGATATGTCTTCACAGTAATAATATTACAACAAGATCATAGAAAGCAAGCTGAACATAGAGCTAGCTTTTCATTTGTCAACTCATTCTTGATCAATTGTTTTCTCATTTCTCTACATTCCCAGATGACGGCTCTGTGCATGCACCAGGGAGGCAGCTGCAGCCGCACTAGCTAGTAAAGATATCAGAAGCATTGGTGCACATACGATATCTGTGAGGATTCAGGCCGCTGCCTTGATGCTGCAGGCATCGAACCGTCATATGCTAAAGAGAAAATAGGAACAAATTATCAAGATAAGATAACAGCTGGAAAGCTTGTCATATGCTTATATATATATGATCTTATGGTTGGTACTTTGAACAGACAGAAACAAAGCAAAGGCCAAACTGAAATTTATTTTATTCAACAGAAACTAATTAGAGTTCTCTTTCAATAGGAACAACTCTCAACGGCACAAGCTTGTGAAGTGTAATTCCAATCCTCTCACTCATATCCAGTGTCTCCATGGACTCATTAGCAGGGAGCTTCCACTCAAAAGACTGAATCAATTTGGCTAAAGTCAGGCTAACCATCTTTTCACCCAACAGCATGCCTATGCAAGACCTTCTGCCTGATCCAAACGGAAGGAACTCGTAGTGGTGGCCTTTAGGATCAACATTCGTGTTTATGAACCTCTCAGGCTTGAAACAGAGCGGATCATCCCACGAATTAGGATCCCTGTGTATCGCCCAGACGTTCAGAAGGGTCATCGTGTTCTTGGGTATAAAATACCCCATGTATTCTGTGTCTTGATTCACCTTTCTTGGAAGTAATAAAGGGAGAACAGGGTGTAACCGCATTGTTTCCCGGATCACTGCTTGTAAATATGGTAGATTTTGCAGATCACTTTCTTCTACATTTCTTGAATTTCCGATTACCTGGTGAAGCTCCTTTTCGAGCTTTGTCATTGACTCAGGATTGCGTAGAAGCTCAGCCATCGCCCAGTTGATCGTGCTGGTAGTAGTCTCAGTTCCACCAAAAAACATTTCCTGCAACATCATCAATCTTATTCTCAAAACAATGCACAAAACAAAATCAATTATCTTTTCTGGAAGTAGTTAGTTAGTTAGTTACCAGAATAATAATAGCAACTTTCTTTTCTGGAAGGTTATAAGTTCCTCCCTTTCCATTATGCTCCAAGAGTGCATCTAAGAAGTCTCCTTTCGCGTTATCATTACCCGAAGACGCTCTTTCTCGAATCCTTTCCTTCACAAATCCCCCAACAATGCTCAGCAGCTTCTCTAAATACTTCTCACAATTCCTTCTAATTCCTTGAGGATCAATCCATTTCAAGAACGGGAACGAATCCACCAAATTTGGTGTCCCATTCCACTCCATGAGCTTGTCCATAGCTTCATAAAACTCATTCCCTTTCTCCGATTTAGATCCCATTACATCCGCAGATATCATAAAATTTCCAACCAGATTAAAAGTCATGATAGTAACATACCTTTCTAGTTCTATTTCACCTGATCCTCCATTAAGACGAGAAGCCTCAGCATCATCTCTGATCCATTGCATCATGATATCAATGCAAGTTTGTCGAACTTCAGCAGAAGCACTCACTCTTTTCGGGACTAGGAGCTCTGAAAAACAAAGCTTTCTTACCTCACGCAAGTACTTGCCGTAAGAAGCAACCCCTATTGATCCCTCATGGTAATTGAGAGCAGTACATGAATCAAGTACAGCTCGGTCCGAGAACTGGAGATCATGCTTCTTGAAAAGCTCCTCGGCCGCCTTAGCCGACTGTACAACAACAGTGTTGCACATACCTAGTTTTAACCAGATAACAGGTCCATACTTGGCTCCAAGCTTGTGTATGTTCTGGTGAGGCATCATTCCGACATCTAGGATGTTCCCAATAATTGGCCATCCGCGTGGCCCGGGAGGGAGGGGTTTAGAGGATTTTTTCAGGGATGATAACCATAGAAGAAGAGGCAAAGACAGGGAAATATAGAACAAGATAGTGAAATACATTGTGTGTTCAATGTGTAATGTTTTCTTCTTCTTCTTCTACTTCTTTTCACTCACATTTATAATTATTCGTCTTATCCCTTCTTTATAAATATTGAATTCTATCATATTGTTCATTAGTAAACCAGGTTGTCAATTCAATGATTTTTCTGATAAACTATACTTACTTATATTAGTTTGAAATATATTTATCTATTCATGTTAGTTGTGATTATAAAATATTAATGCAGTGCAGCCCAATACAGAATAAAAGGTCAATGAAGTAGAACTCACTTTAGCATCTTTTTAGCCTACCAAAGTCAGTACTTCTCAATTTTTCAAAATTGTGTATTCCCTCTCTCCCATAGAAAAGGTATCGCGCAAACACACATAATCAAACAAAATGGTTCACACCCACAATATATGACTGTCATGAAATGTTCTGTTGGGTTCCAACAAGACACAGAGGTTCACTCAACCCCAAGATCAACCGCAGAGCAATACAGAAGTAATATGAGAAATATGACAGACTAATAACCAGGAATCAATGAAAACAAGATAAGAACAGAAAGTAAAGCACAAGAGACGTTTTAACGTGGTTTGGTTATGAATAAACCTATCCACGGAGATCTGTAGATCTCAATCCACTAACAAGATAGATGATTACAAGAAACCCTCAGTTTACAAGACTCATCAGTTCTGGAATAGTTCTTCCCTGCAATCTCACTGAGTTTCTCTCACCTAATCTCAACTTACTCTCCAAGCAATATGTTTCTATCACTAGCTAAGCTTGTCTCACTCTCCTCTCACTAAAACCGTGTGCAACCTTATCACCAAAATTATACAAGCAAACAAGGAGCATTTATGACCCTTATACCTCAATATTCCCTAATAAGCACTCACAACAAAGCTATAACCAACATTCCCTTGATAGTGACAACTATGTGTTCACACCACAAAAATTTGGGTGCATGCATAACAAACCCATTAGCTGGCATCTCATCATGTTGATGCCCATCTATAAGCTTCCAGGAGCCAATAGAACGCACGTGACAATATTAGAATTGAGATAACATTGGTTGGTGTTGAGTCCGTACCAAACTGGGTTCGGCAACCCCGGGGTCAACACCCACATGTTCTATGGATTGGACAACTGTAGTTTGCATCTCAGTACCATTATATTAACTCATGCTTTCTAGCTCTACTAGTGACTTTCGTTCAACAGAAGTACAGAACAATATTCGTTTAGTGGCAGCAAACCAAACAAAACTACGTGAACATCAGTAGATGAACACCAAGTCTCTTTTATAAAAAATGTACCATTATTCACAAGTACCAACAAAAGTTATGTACCAGAAACCAATCCATTACAAGTGTTTCAACGGCCAAACTCAAAGTAGCTAATCGAGTAATTGTTTAAATCTTGAGGAGCCGTAATCAGCAGGTCAACTATGTTTAACATATCATCATCTCTCTTCCAATGATGATTGGCTCAGCCGAAAATGAGTTGGTTTGTGGAGACTCTAGATAAAGCGTGTTCAACCCATCAATATTGCTTGAAGGACTAACAAAGTGGAAAACTGTAGTATATTACAAGAGAATTGAATACAATCTTAATAAAATTGGGATAAAAGAAAGAAACTAGGCTCTGTTCATCATATAGTATGCCATAATGAGACAGATCCCTTATAGTAAAAGGAACGTACAAACTGAATATGGGCTTTTAATTTGGTGCAAGCATGAGTATTGTATTCTTCTGATCATGCCTTAACCCGCTTATGTTGCCTGCTGAGTAATTCCAAAGCTTTCTTTCTTAGAATCCTCTCCAATTCATCAATAACACTCTCAATCTTAGAAGTTATTTTTTTAAAGATAAAGCTGAACTTTTTAGAAACTTTTCGGATGATGGTTTTTACCTTTCCCACTTTTTGTTTCTTGAATTTTTTCAGGATAAGCTGATAGTTCAACTCATTAACAAGTGCATTAGCTTTCAAAACTACAGTTTCCATCTCGGACGAAAATTTGACCTCTTGGCCGTTGACCTGATTCTTCGCTAATAAAGCACTCAATAGTTCCACTGACTCTGTCAGCTTATTCAGGTCGTCTTTCTTGATCCCATTAGCGTGTTTAATGTATTCAAAGAAAGCCGTGAGCCCAGATTGAATGCCGCCACCCACAACAGCTCCAGTCACAGCTGCTTCCATTGCTTTTGCAAATGAGGTAACGTAGTCTTTATTGGGTCTTAATGGTTAATTAAGAGATGTACAGAAAAAGAGGATTTGAGATGTGCAAGGAAGAGAAGTTTCGTATGTTTTTGCTCGATATGGATAGTTGATGTAAGAAGATGTAGGATTTGAATTTTGTAATATTGGAATTCGGTAAGAAAGGATTTGAAATACAGGAGCAGAGACTAAAGCAAAGCAGATAAACTGGCTTGGCAAGTAAAACGCAAAGCTGAGAATTGTTTTGGTTTTTTTGAATGTAGAAACAGAGCAAAGCAGAATTTTTTTGGTTTTTTTGAATGAGATTTCTTTTTTGTGTTTTAAAATATATAAAGAAAAAACAGAGCAAGGAGATTTGAAAGAAGTTAGGTGTTCTTGATTGATGAATGGAATTAATGGATCTGAAAGGTGAGAAGAAAATACAGAAGCAAAGCAGAGAATCTTTTTGCAGTGAGTGAATGAATGAGAAGAAATGAAGTCTTCCTTTATAATTTTCTTTTTCTAAACTGAAAAGATCAAACTCGGTACTCAGTAACTTCCAAGTAATTCCTGTTCTGTTTTGAACTAGATTCTTCATTTTATGCTGTTTTTTTGGCCGTTACCTGTAATAAGTATCAAGAATTATGGTATGTTATGCACAAATCTGATTACTCCCATTCGATGGCAGTAATTAATTAGGGTTGAAGTCTTTGCTAGTACATTGTGGACCGAATGAGAACCAAATCCACACAATACGTTCTTCAACTTATGGATGACATGCAAGTCTACCTTTTAAGTCTTCCTTTTTTTTTTCTTTTTTTTTTTTTTTTTGTTCTTATTGAACAGATCAAATTCAGTATCTTCCAAGTACTTCCTGTTCTTCATTTTCTGTATGCCGCCAACGCGGTAGCGATGTCCAGAATCAGAGACACGGGATGTTAAACTAAATCAATGACAAAAACACAAACCAACAACGATTCAAGAATTCAACAATAACCCTAGTCAAACAATTCTAGAACAATCAAACAATACACAAACTTTACGTGGTTCGGATATGAACAATCCTACGTCCACAGAGGGTAAGAGATTCCATATCCAGGAACTTCCCAGTATTTTCCTTTATTGTCTATGAAAAGCTCTGGCCAAGCTGCTTCTAGAGTTGCATCACGTTCTGGAAGCTACAGCTTAAAAGACAGACGTAGAGAAACTTTCGCATAATCACGGGAGTTTAATTTGTTTAGCAATAACAGGTAAAAAATCTGCAGTCAAGAACTACATACAGTGATATCAACATAGGGAGTAAGGAAAATGGTTCACTTTCATTTTCAACTGAATAACAGATTAAAAGTGAAAAGTCAGGACGAAATGTTTTACAGAAATACAATGGTAAGAATTCAATGCCAAGAAACTACCTGAAATTGGAAAAATCTAGAATAAGCAGTAGCTCCAACATTTGTACTTAAGTAGGACTTATTACTAACACTCCCAACCCCCATTTTTCATTAAATGCAGCCCTACTTTCTTAATGTTCATTCCACAATTCAAGACGTAATTCATTTAGATAGAAAGAAGAAAAGGGAACCCTATATCAGCATAGGTTTGGCGGGGGTGTGGGGAGTACATAGTCCGCATCCATACCTTTGCATTTCTGACAAAACTTCTAGAAGCCAGAACTTTCATACTTAACACCAAAATGTCACCTATAGAGCAACTTACCATTGCACCAAGTCCTATACTGAAGTTATTCGCATCATTTCCCAAACTTGACATTGATAATACAAAAAGTTATATACCAACACCTCACTGATGAGAAAACAAATGTGAAACAAGTTGTATCCCCTGCTATGAACAATGTTTTGGAAAAAAAGATTGTAGGAAACCTAATTTGACTTCACCCAACTATTTCTTCCAATTGATGTTGCAGTTTCTGCAATCTTAATTACCAAAAAAAAAAAAAAAGTTCATATCAATTTGCGGTTCCTCTTGAACATACAGAAATGGAAAAGAAAGGTTCCTACACTGTAACCTTTTTTTCAGGACAGAATCACTTGACAAATTTGACTGAAGAACTTCAAGTTTGAGGTATTGGGATAAGAACGTGAGCCCTGTTTGAGAATTACAACAATGTTTAATTTGACAAAGAGCAACTGTCAGACAAAATGTTTAAGTTGACGAGAGCCATGGAAGATGTTGATTGATAACCAAGGCACTCACCTAAAGCAAATTTGCAGTTATCCTAGCTTGTAGCCAGTTATTACACTTCATGTGGCTTCCTGCAAAAAAGCCGTGTTATAGATAGCACATTGGACAAATTATAAATTCGGAAGTGCTTTAAAACAAGCATTATATAAAATCAGGAGAGGCAACAATATAATGTATATGCAGCAAGTGAGATAGGCAGATAATCCCAAGTAATAGATTTAAAGAAAACAATGATGTGTGATGATTCTTGTTCTATTATTTTTGGGGAAATTGTAAAACTGCAGCCTAGTGGTATTCTTAAATTGTAAAAATCGTATGTACGAAACTAATCCGCAAACACAACATGATATATATTGAATATGGAATTTGATAAAAGGAGGCAGACAAGCAAGCAGTGATGATGTATAGTAAATGAAATCAAATACTAATGAAGGGACTTACAATGCATGTAAACATGTCTGATATGGGAAATCTTGAGCTGCTCATAAGAACTAGGGGCAGCAGCAGCAGTACTATTCCACCAGCAATGGACATCCAAGAATCCGTAAGTGCTCTAATTTGGTGAGGCTTTTCATGGCTTCCTTAGAGGGAAGACACCTTAGCTTCTCACAATTCTGAAAGCTTAACCTTTTCAAAGAGGAGAAATTCCCAATCCACTCAGGCAAAGCCTCAATTCTTCCAAAGTCATGCAACTCCAATGCTTTTAGAGAAGTGAGATACTGAATCTGATCTGGTAGAGACTCCCAATCCTCTTTTCCATATAAATATAAATCCTGAAGAGAGTGGAGGTTGGGGAGGATTTGACTGAGATGTTGGTTGAAGGAATCAAAACTTATGGAGTCTGATAATCCACCAATTGACAAAAACTTCAAGCTCCTACCTACACATTAAATCTCCCTACTTGGAAAAATCATCAACTTTGGAATCCTGGCAAGGACCAATTCCAGGAGGGAAAAAAAAGACTGAAATAATTCAATTGGCAATTCAATTAACCTAAGACAGTCTTGGATCGGATAACCAATACTCGGAGTGATGAGGTGATGATCATGCCTTGTTCTTGTGGCGAATCTCCTCCTCCTGCATGTGGACTTATTATTGATTTCACTTCTGGGCAATTGCTTATGTATAATTCCTCAAGGGAACAAAGGGTGTTAAGATCAAGTGGCAACTCTCTCAATTTTTCACACGACCAGATGTTCAATCTCCGAAGTGAGGTGAGGCCCTTTACTGATGGAATTATTGACACCAATTCTGGGCAATTGTATATCTCTAGTATCTTGATAGATGACACACCAGCACTAGGTGAGCACACAACAAGATGCATTAACTTGGGGCATCCATGTATCATTAACTTTGTGAGATTTTCATTCTTTCCAAAAAGATCATCTGGAAGACAAGTCAATCCAGGCAAATCTAGGATTTCAATTGACTGGAGATGGCACTTCCTGCTACACAAATCCGCCAAACAAAACTCAGATGAAACATGATGCACTTTAAAGTCTTTCAGGCAGGAAAAATGACTTGGAACCGTCTTCAACTCGGGGCAGTGGTTAATTTTCAAGTATTTAAGGCATGGAAACACTGTGATTTCCTCCTCCGCCCCTGCCCACTCTCTTAATTGTAACATGTAAGACAACTCTAATTTTTCTAGTGCTGGAAACACTGTCATAGGTTCTCCCAGATTTACATTTCCAACCGAGCTCGACGTGCCACCTTTTCCAAATCCGTAGAATGATACGCCTATGGACCGCACGTTATACATACCGCTCAACTCCAATGACTTTAGGTGTGGGAGGTGCCCAAAGATCGGAACTTCTTCACATTGTTTGCAATTGCTTAGTACTATTTCGATTAAATTTTCAAGTGGTTCCCCATGACCTACAGCCATCTTCATTGTCCATGAAGAGAAGCTTTGGTCACTGTAGTCTCTAATCTCTAAAGATTTCAAATTCACATGAGGTTGGAGACCATCCAATACATCTTTGTCATTTACTTCAGCTTCTCTTGATGGATTCCACCCCAAAACCAGCCTAGAAATGTTTGGTTTACCTAACAAATCTGCCTGCTCAGCCTCTTGTTTGTCTTTCACCCTTTCCAGACTGTGAATCACTAGTGATCCTTTGATGTTCTTCAAGTTTCCTAGCTGACCGATTTTGCAGCCCTGCTCATGACCCACATTGTAGTATGGAAGAGTCTGAAAACAAGTTAATTTTCCCATCCAAGGCGGAAATTCTTCTTTGTCAGAAATGTGAAGATGTCTTAAGTTGATTAAGTCAACTATTGTTTTTGGAAGACTCTTCGAATCCCTATGCAGAAGTGGAATGAAATGCATATAGTCTATAAGTTATAGAGTTTACCAACTGAATCTGGTAAAGAGCTAAAACTTGTTTCTGTAGTAATTATGATGCCAAGAAACCTCAATTGGATTAGCTCTCCAATCACATCTGGTAGCTCCCCGATAATACCACTCTCTAGCTTCAAAACATGCAATTCTCTAAAGCCCACAAGCATGTCCACAGTTTTTCCATCACAGAATAATGTGCGCAAGGATTTTGCTTGTCGCTGCAGTGTTGCAAATGATTCCTCGTTCATCGCCTTTATAGAAACATATCGAGCTTGGGGCAATCCATATGATATGTCAATTTCTGTAGTAATGGTTCTCGATCCTGAAACTGAACAAGGAAGGTCATGTACAAAGTCATGCATCCTACAATATGTGATATTGCCATAAATGTCTTTTTCTGCATCTTGGAATAATGAGTTTTGCAAGAGGACGTTGATAATTTCATCACCCACTATCTCCATGTCTTTTCCCCTGGCAGCTTGTAGGAATCCTTCCGCCATCCAAAGCTCAATCACTTCTTCTCTTTTGATTCTATAGCCTTGCGGGTAAATTGAACAATATGCAAAACACTGTTTGATTGATAATGATGGGAGCCGATTGTAGCTTAACTTCAGAATGTTCATGACAGTGTCATCATCTTGCCCAAATTTCAATAGCTGGTCCCTGAGAATGGATTGCCACTCAATTTTCGATTTGCGGCTTAAGAGACCCCTACAACTCTGGCAACTAGAGGTAGACCATAGCATATTTATGCAATGCATTGACCAGTTTCTTCAAATTCTGTGGGAACATCTCCTCTTGGAAAAGGATTTTGATTTAATGATGGACCAACAATCATTTTTAGATAATCTCTTTGGTTGGTGAGTAGCAAGTGTTCCCACAAGCGAAGCAACAAGCCAACAATGCCACTCCTTGTGGTTACAACTATGCAACTTCCCTTGGCATCGCTAGTTCCCAGTAGTGAGCTCATAAAATCATCCCATTGATTGAAATTCTCGTTCCAGACATCGTCAAGAACAAGCAAGTACCTTTTACTTGCTAAATGTTCTCGAATCCTTTCCAACACCACCTCTTTAGTCAGAATGACCTGAACATTTTCTCGAGATAATGATTCAAGAATCACTTGAATAAAATTGTTGCATCAAAATTAGTTGAAACACAAACCCATATCCTTTTCTCAAAATGAGCTCCAATTTTCACATTATGGAAAACTTTTCTGGCGAGGGTGGTTTTGCCAAGCCCACCCATACCAAGGATAGGAAGCACAGACATCGTTTCATCTTCTGGAGCAGAAAGCAACGTTTCAACTAGTTTTGATTCATCATTATCCCTTCCCAAAATATGTGTCTCAATTGACAATGAGTCAGTTGGAGGCGTGATGAATCCAACACTAGTAGTAGAATGATCATAGCTCATGGCTATCATTTGAAGCCCAAAGCCTTTAGCTTCCTTGTTAATTGCATCCAAGTTTTCATTTACCTCCATAATCTTATGAGACTTTTTGCACGGAAAAGTTAGTTTGGACCAGAGTGTAAGAGGCAGAGTACCTTACTTGAAGCTCGTTTTTGTTTCTTAACCTTTTTCCGAAGGAGTTTGTAATTGCACTCTCCCAACATGGCATCGGCTTCGAAAGCCACATCCTCAAGCTGCTCGAGCCAACGCTTTACAGCTGTGTTTTTTACTTGCTTGGCCTCAGCATCATGGAGGAAATCTTGAATCATCAGAAGGGACTTCTGTAGCTTGGTCAGATCTTTCTGGAAGCCGAAAGCAAGTTTAATCTCATCAATGGATGCAGAAAGCAGAGTCTGCAGCACAACTTGAATTGTAGCACCTACAACAGCTTGATCCATTTCCTTTGAGGAGAGACTGGTATTCTTGTTAGGAAGGAAAAAACAAAAGGTGCAAAGAAAGTAAAGTAGAGTGATTCTTTATGTTTTGAATTATAGAAAGAGATGAAAACAGAGCATGGAAATTGGAGATGAGATTATGTGTTCTTGATTGATCAATGGATCTCAAGGGTTAAGAGAAATACAGAAGCAAAGCATATTTTTTTTTATTTTTTATGTTTTGATTTAGAAACAGATGAAAACAGGATATGGAAATTGGAAATGAGATTATGTTTTGTTGATTGATCAATGGATCTCAATTCTCAAAGGTATTGAAGATAAATACAGAGTACACACACTTAAGTCACCAAGATTGGTCTTCCCAGGTGTGTGTACTTAATGACTAGGTACATTTATTGATAGAATGCATATTCATCCCATACTTTACTGTTTAAGACCAATCATCTTCTAGGTATTGGGTTAATATCCATTCATCCAAAGCTTGTCATGCTATAATTCATAGCTTAAGTTCTCGCGTGCATGATCCACTTAAAAAAACTGCAGTTCTTGATTGCCATCTCAGTCGATCTACAGAAGCCTAACAAAAGTGTTCAACTCGAGCGTTATGATTAGACTTGAAAATGAAATTTTACTTCCTCAGATTGGTTGCAGTAGCACCAGGAACTTAAGTCAGTTACATTCAAGACTTAAAACACAGAGGGTAGAAATCGGAACACTACAGTGCTTTTCTGAATTCCAGCGTAATTCTTGAAACTGAACATTTATGAAATGACAACAAAGAGAATAAACATGTCCCAAAAGTTGAAAGTAAATTGCTTGCACAAAACCAGGCAGAAAACGTAATTCTAAGGTTAGGCTCCATAGCTTCGCATTTTCAGGGATCCTCAATGTCTGTCTTTCTGATAATCCAATCTCAAGAATAGAATTCTGGAGCAAAAGAAAATAAATGAGAGAAAAGTCTCACCGTAGAAAAGTAACACTTACACTCAAATATGATAACTTACCAATTATTCTCTACAGAAAAATTCTTTGTAAAGGCCAACAAAAATTTGAAACATGACTTGCTGACAATATGATAATTCTGCTATGTTGAGAAATGCAGGAAATAGTACCTTGTTTGCATGATAAACAGCAGTTCCCCATGATTACTTACTCTCTTTCTGATAAAATTATCTACAAAAGAATTTATGAAATCGGCATTCATGTCAGAGAAGAAAAGGAAAAGAAACAACCATAGAAGAAATACATCACGAAGCTAAGGAAGAAGAACTATATATAAACTGAAAGATCAATAAGATTAATCAAAATTTTATACGGCACAAAGCCAAGTGAACATACTTATAAATATGTGTTACAACATGCATGCAGCAATCAGCATAGATCTCTTCGAACCAGTTATCATAAATTAGACAGTCGAGATCTTTGGCAATCAAGCAAAGGCAAGAGAATTGATACTAACAGATTACAAGAAATTAGCTCAAATTGGATGAAATTATGCGTTAGAGTATCAAGAAAACTAAACACAACATCCAAGGCTTCCCGCCTGATCCAAAACCCGCGGAAAAAAACCTAACCAGAACCCATACTCGCAGCATATACCCAAACAAGCAGAATATTTGCATCAAGGGAAGCCTAAGAATGCAAAACGTTAGTGTACACTTTGCTCCTGTCCAGATTTTTTTATATTATCATTTCATATGGTATGCATGCAATTTTCTTCCAAATATTTTTTTTTAAAATTATTTATTTAATTTAGAGAAACAGGACAGGGTGGTACGTGACTAACTGCAATCTTGTTTTTGGTGATTATACTTCCATTAGCTTCCAGCAACAAGTCCACTTGCACGTGCTAATCTGTTAAAGAAGTTAAGTTAATCAGCAAGTGCATCCAAGAACCAAAAATCTCAAGTAATTGGATTTGAAACTGTCAAGAGTGTATGCTAATTCAGAAAAGAAAAGGAAAAAAAAAAAAGTTAATTGACAAAGAGAGTTCTTACAAGCTGATAGAAAAGCGTAAAAACCTCAACTTCTATCCAGTCCACTTATTGTAATTCCAGTTCATGAGTATACCCTGATTGGTATGTAAAGCAATTAATCAAAGAGTACCCTGATAGGTATGTAAATCAATTAATCAAAGAGGACTTCGAGTTAGGGGACAAAAAATGCAATTCAATACGTTGTATGTATTAAGATTGATCTATGCCTACAAACAAAAACTCCAAATCACAAAGAAAAGACTTGGAAGTTTAAATGAAAAACAGAACAAGCAAATTAATGACGAAAAACTAGTGGAATCACCCTGAGTCAACAAGCTCATCTTAATAAAACAGAATTGGGTTCGGTTATAGAGAACATACCTAATACAGTTTGTTGATCCACACTCCATAGTTTCGCAATATATGAGATCATCGCAGTCTAACTCCTGCTCTCATAGAGAAGAAGGGAAGTGTGTAAATTAAATGCAAGGCAGAACATGGAGCAAAACATAAAGACAAAAACAGGCGTGTCCGCAGCCATATAACAATTTTGTTCTTTTGTTTTATTGTATAAATTGCAAAACAGCAGCCTCTGTTAACATTAATCTGTTCTTAATCTGTTGAAAACGTGATATATGATTTGAAAGAAAAAAAAAGATTATGTGCCCTTTGAATATATACTGTAGGTGTTGGCTAGAAAGTTGAATACAATGTCATATGAAATGAAATAATAAAGAGAGTTAACTTACCATCTATGGAAACAACATTGATAGCGGAAATCTTGGGCCACTCAGTCTCAAATGAAGCATCTGTTGCAGCAGCAGAAGTAGTACTAGTACTAGCAGTGCTTTCTTTGTCTCTGCACCTCTCTTCCAGCAATGGACATCCATATATTTGTAAGATATGTAACTTGGTGAGTCTTTGGATGGCTTCTTTAGAAGGAAGATGCCTTGCCCTTTTGCGATTGTAAATGCCTAACCATTCCAAAGAGGAGAAATTACCAATCCATTCAGGCAAAGCCTCAATAGTTCCAAACTCATATAACCATAAGTATCTCAAAGCAGTGAGATGTTGAATCTGATCTGGCAGATACTCCCAATTGTCTTTTCCGTACAAAGTGTGTACGCTGTAACTATGATGTTGATTTAATAACCAAGGCACTCACCCACAACAAAAAATATGATTTGCCTTGTTGTCCATAATAAAAACACTTGTTGAATTCCTGCAACAAAGCCATGCATGTTATATATAGCACTCTGTCAGACAAACAAACAAGTAATATTATGCAGAAATTGAAGAGCAAGATATTCAACAAGTGAAGCATATGACACAAGTTACTGGTTTTCAATTTGTTTTTGTAAATAGTAAAAAGAAACTTGAGCCTACAAATGTCTTCCAACCTCATTCATAATGATGTCAGAACACAGAACTGAAAATTTTGAGTTGGCTCAATGGAAAGTGAAACTCTGTATAGCATCAATTGTATGTGATACTTAATAATTTGCTGTATAAATCAATCTTGATCGATGGCATGAACAAAAACTCCAAATCACAAACAGAAGACTTGAAGGTCTAAATGAAAAGCAAAACAAGGAAATTAAAGACGAAAAAACAGTGAAAATCCCCATCAAATCATCTTAAACAAACAGAATTATATTGGAATCAGTAATAGATAAATACCTAATACAGTTGATCCATGGTTCCACAATCTATCAGAACATCGCACAAGTACTGTCAAGAGAAGAAGTGTATTGTGTAAAGGAAAACGCAAGCCAGAACATGAAACAAAATATAAAGACAAAGACAGGCATGCTTGCAATAATATAAATTTTTTGTTGAAATCATATGAATTATATAATGATCAAAATGAAAAGCTGATACATGACATGAAATGATTATACATATGTGCCCTTTGAATATATACAATACGTGTTGGGAATGGTGAATACAAATATATAGATATTAATGAAATCAAATAACAAAGAGACTTACGAGTTATTTAAATACGTGCTTTCTTGCTTTCTGCACCTCTCCCCCAGCAATGGACAACCAGAAATATGTAATCTAGATAACCCAGTGAGTCTTCGCATGGCTTCCTTTGAGGGTAGATGCCTTATCCTTTTGCAATTGCTGATGCTCAACTCAATTAAATGAAGATAAATTCCCAATCCATTCGGGGAAAGACTCAATTATTCCAAATTCATGTAACTCTAAATCTGATCTGGCAGAGAGTCCCAATTCTCGTTTCCAAATAAATGTAAATCTCGAAGAGAGCTGAGTTTGGGGAGGACACAACTGAGATGTTGGTTGAAGGAATCGAGAAAAACCCTTCATTCTCATTTTATACTCTACCTATGAGGACCCTAATAGAAGTAGCTTGTTAGATACCTGATCAGTACATAGTACAATAGAAGGAAAATTTTATCGATCCAATAGTATAGATCAGTTACCTACATTATGCATGCATCCTCCAAATTAAGACCCATTCCTTGGAAAAGTTGATGGAAGCATAGAACAGGTACAAGTATTATCAGACACTCCCATTGATAATCCAATAAACAGAATGCAGCATAATTCCAAACTCCAAAACTTACACAATTCATTTTTGTATCAAAAGAAACACTTAATAGTGGTAGAAAAACAAGATAAGTGTAATGATAACGATAACCCGCAGAATCCCACTTGGGTTCAATAACTTCATCTTAATAGTCTGAACTGGATTTGGTTATAGATAACATACCTCCTAATTTAGTTGATACTCCATGGTCCTGCAGTCTACGAGATCATTGCAAATCACAATTTAACTCCTGCTCTCAAAGAGAAGAAGTAAATTGTATTAAGCAAACTATAAAGACAAAGACAGGAGTGTTTGCAGGTATGTAACAATTCTGTTCTTTGATTTCTTGGTTTGAATTGCAAAACAAAAGCCTCGTGTTAACATTAATTTGTTGAAAATTATATGTGGTGTGCCCTTTGAGTATATATATACAGTATGGGCAGTATGTGTTGGCGATAGATGAAATGAAATCAAAGTGATTAATAAAGGCACTTGACCATCTATCCAAACATATCTGATATGGGAAAGGTGAAATTTGAAATGACTATATCCAGTACATGTTGGCGATATATTAAATGGAATCAAAGGCACTTACTTACCATCTATGAAAACATATTTGATATGGGAAATCTTGGGCCAGTCAGAAGAAGCTTCCTTAGATTGCAGATGCTCTAGCCCCTTGCAGTTGCGGATTTCTAAGTGCCTTAAAGAAGATAAATTCCGAATCCATTCAGGCAAAGACTCGATTCTTCCAAAATCATATAACCTTAATCGTTCAAGAGAAGTGAGATGTTTAATCTGATGAGGCAGAGAGTCCCAGTCCTCTTTCCCGTATAAACGCAAATCATAAAGAGAGGTGAGGTTTGGGAGGATTTGATTGAGATGTTGGTTGAACGAATCTAAACTGATGGAGTCTGAGAACCCACCAATTCGTAACCTCTTCAAATTTAGACTGGAAATCTCCCCCATACTTGGGAATTTCATCAATTTCGGAATCTTGACGAGGGTCAAATACTCGAGGGAAGAAGAGCAAGACTCAAATAATTCAACCGGCAATTCAATCAATCCTCTGCAGTTAATGATGCACAATTCTCGGAGTGATGAGGTGAGGGCTTGTTGTTGTTGTGAATAATCTCCATCTCCTCCTCCTCCTCCTACTCTTCCATATGGAATTGACTTCACTCCTGGGCAATCCGTTATCCACAATCCCTCGAGAGATTGAAGGGTGTTTAGATCAGGTGGTAGCTCTCTCAATTTTTCACACGAACTGATATACAATTCCCGGAGTGAGGTGAGGGTGTTTAGATCAGGTGGTAGCTCTCTCAATTTTTCACACGAACTGATATACAATTCCCGAAGTGAGGTGAGGCCTTTTACGGAAGGAATTGACTCTAGTTCCGGGCAACTCGTTATGTATAATTTCTCAAGGCGGGGAAAATGACTCAGAACAGTCTTCAACTTGGGGCATCTCCAAATTTCCAAGTATTTAAGGCATGGAAACACTGTTGTTATTCCAGCCTCCACCTCTGTCCACTCACTTAACTTTGTCATATTTGACAAATATAGCCTTTCTAGTGCAGGAAATGCAATAATTGGTTCCCCAAACTTTGCATCTCCAATCGGGCTTGATGTGTTACCATTTCTAATTCCATAAAACGAATGGCCTATTGTTTGCACATTGGATAGACCATCCAACCTCAGAAACTTCAGGCTTCGCAGGTGGCCCAACATCGGAACTTCTTCACATTGCTTGCAATTCACAAGTTTTATGTCCATCAAATTGTGAAGCAATTTCCAACTACCTTGGATGTGATTGTCTACCTCCATATTCATTGCCCATCGAGGGAAGCTTCTCCCACTGTATCCAATTATCTCCAAGGACTTCAGACTTGGGTGAGGTTGTAGCCCATCCAACACATTTTCGTCATTCCTTTCATCTTGAGATGCATTCCATTTGAAAACTAATTTGAGAATCTTTGATTTTCTAGACAGCCATGCTTGGTCAGCCTCTTCTTTATCTTTCACCCTCTCAAGATTTTGAATCTCTACTTCTCCTTGGAGATTCATTAATTTTCCTAACTCTTTGATACTGCGTCCTTTCTCATGGCCCACTTTGTAGCATGGAAGTGTGTGAAGATTAGCTAATTTCCCTATTCCAGGAGGTAATTCAACGGAAGTTGGAATATGTAGATGTCTCAGGCTAATCATGTCGATTATTGAGTTCGGAAGAATCTTCAGCTTGACTACCTCCCACTGACCTTCAGAAATCCATAGAGACTGCAAATTATACAGTTTACCAATTGAATCCGGTAAGCATTTGATCCCTGTCTCCGAGATGTTAAGAAACCTCAAATGTATAAGATTTCCTATCACCGTAGGCAGCTCTTCCATCTCCATACCTCTCAAATTTAAGACGTACAAACATGTGAAACCTGGAAATAGATGAGGTAATGTTTTGCCACTGACAAACAGTGTGCGCAAGTAGTTTAATTGGTCCTGTGAGATGGCATCTGGTTCATCCTTCACCATAAGATATCGAACTCTATGTGTACCTTTTGCAATTGAACATGCAAGATCTTGAACAAGATCATGCATCTTACAATGTGAAATATTTCCAAACTCGTCCGTCTTCTCATCTTGGAATAAGGAATTCTCCAGAAAATGGTTGAAAATTGCATCACCCATAGTCTCCATATCATTTCCTCGATCACCTTGTAAATACCCTTCAGCCATCCAAAGCTCGATCAGTTTTTCCCTGTTGATTTCGAAATCTTGTGGAAATATCGAACAATATGCAAAGCACTTTTTATGCACATATGTTGGCAAACGATCGTAGCTTAACTTCAATATCTTTGTGACAGTGTCACCTGGACCAAATTTCAGAAGTTGGTTTGTTAGAATAGACTGCCAATCATGTTTTGACTTGCCACGCAATAGCCCCCCTACCACTTTGGCAGCAAGTGGTAGACCACCACATGTTTGCGCTATGCGTGTACCCACCTCTTCAAATGCCGCTGGAACTACTCCTTGAAAGGCCTTTGATTTAATGATGGACCAACATTCATCTTTCGATAAGTTACGCAGCAGAGGGGTGGACAACGTTTGCACATTGGAAGCAACGATTCCACTTCTTGTAGTAACAAGAATGCAGTTTCCCGAGACAGAAGATATTCCTGATAAGGAACTTCGAAAAGCATCCCATTCATTCGCATTCTCATTCCAAAAGTCATCAAGAACAAGCAAGTATTTTTTACTTGCCAAGCTCTTCTTAATGTTGTCCAAAACAGCTTCTTCAGTTTGCATTCCGTGAACACTTGCTCCAGTTAATGTTTCAAGAATTAATTTGAACAAAGCTAATGCATTCAAACTAACGGAAACACACACCCATAATTGTTTTTCAAAATGAGCTTCTACTCTTTGATGATGGTATACTTTTCGAGCAAGGGTTGTTTTTCCAAGACCGCCCATGCCAACAATAGGAATGACAGAAATTGTTTGGTCTTGAGGAGCCGTAACCAGCAGATCAACTATCTTTAACACTTCATCATCTCTCCCAATGATATTTGGCTCAGCAGAGAAAGAGTTGGTTTGTGGATAGTCTGGATAATGTACTGTGTTAATCCCAACATTAATATTACTAGAATGAGCAGCAGCTTGAAGACCAAAGTTATTTGCATCCTTGTTAATCCTCTCCAACTCATCATTAACATCCTTAATCTTAGAAGCCATTTTCATAGTAAAGAGCAACTTGCAAGAAACAGGGGGGAAGCAGGTGGTTACCATATTTGTTTCTCCATTTTGCTTCTTGACTTTTTTCCGGAGAAGATCGTAATTGAACTCATCTAGAACTGCATCAGCTTTGAAAGCTACATCTTCAAGCCTCCCTAGCCAACGCTTGACCGCTCGGTCGTTGACCTGCTTTGCTTCAGCATCATAGAGAAAATCCTGAATGAGTTCCAGTGACTCCTTCAGCTTACTCAGGTCTTTCTTGAGCCCATAAACGCGCTTAATCTCGTCGAGGGAAATCGAAAGCAGATTTTGCAGAACTACTTGAATGGTAGCACCAACAACAGCTCCAACCAAAGCTTCTTCCATTGCTTTTCCAAATGAGGTCAGGTAGTCTTATTGGATCTTAATGGATAAGAGAAGTACAGAAACAGAGGATTTGAGAATAAAGAAAATTAACAGAAATTTCGTATGTTTTTGTCCAAGAATATGTAGTATTTGAATGTTGAAATAGAGTAAGTGAGGAAAGCAGAATTTGAAATGGGATTAAATTTTCTTGACAGATCTTTTTATTTTTTTGATATTTTGAAATATAGAAACAGAAGAAAGCAGAAATTTGAAATGGGATTTCTTTTTGTGTTTTGAATTTTGAAACAAGATTAGGTGTTCTTGATTGATCAATGGAATTAATGGATCTGAAAGGTGAGAATAAAATACAGAAGCGAAGCAGAGAAATTTTTTGCAGTGAATGAATGAATGAGAAGAAATGAAGTCTTTGCCAGTAAACAGCAAATTGTGGGGCCAAATGAGAACCAAATCCACACAAGTCTACCTTTGAAGTCTTCCTCTTTTTCTTTTCTCTCTTTTTAATTTTCTCTCTTTATTGAAAAGATCAAATTCAGTATCTTCCAAGTAATTTCTTGTTCTGCTTCGAATTCTTCATTTTATGCCGCAACTCTTGAACTAGTTTCTTCATTGTATGCTGTTTTTTTTAACATTACCTGTAATAAGTATCAAGAATATTATAGCCTGTTATGTAAGTACAAATCTAATTCCTCCCCTTCGATGGCACAATCTAATTAGGGTTGAAGTCGTTCCTTGTTCAGTGAGAGTCGTACCATCCTGTTAGAACTGCTAATTTAGTTACTTGTATGTACACAGCTATCAATACCTAACCTAATGAATATCCCATTGCCTTTCACCTTTAAAGCATTTTGAGTTTCATAAACCAAGCAGTAGACAATCATCAGGTTATAATCGTATAAATTGGTCCCAAAGCAAATTCTTGTGTGCCCTAAGAATCAGTTAGAAGAAAACTGCTAGCTTAAGCGGAATTGATGCATTACCCATGCTTGATATTGCAATTACCTCTCCAACATTATAAACATTATAAAATATAATTCATTGCTTTCGACTCCCAAACAGTTCCCTAAGCACCTCAATTTATTGTCTTTCTGATAATCTAACCTCAAGAACACTGAGGCAAAACAATATGGCATTACAAAAAAAAATGTGGATTCCATTCAGTGCGCAAGTGACTTGACGCAAGATTGAAGTTTGGTCATCACAAGCATCAGGATTCCTCTAAAGATACCACAAAACACAATAAGTCTAGGAGACGGTAAAAACATGAATCAGCTTGAGCAAGAAAGAGTAAAAGAATATTAATATAAACGGAATGAGTAGTTAAAACAAAACTACCATAACAGCCTGATGTAAAACTCGAGCAGTTATCAGTGTCACTCAGCAATCTAAGACCGAACTAAACTGAGCTGCAGCCTTCTATCTAAATCTTCTTACCACGATCTAGGCACAAGAAAAGTTTATCAGAATTCAAACATGCGAAGCTCAACCATTCCCTCTTTTCTCTTGGGAGAATACCATGCTACCACTTTCCCGGAACACAGTACCCGCAGAGAGTAATTCAAGCTGTATATCAGATCTTCCAGCTGGGGTCTGTTCTTATCAGAAGAGTCGAGACAAAATCTCGAGTCTACTCTGAAAACAATTGGGCCAACTATCTGCATTTAATTATATTATAAAGACCATTAATCATTCCAGTGGTTATATTCAGACTACTTTAAACAGACTCATATCCATAACTATCTACATATTGGTCTCCCTGCACCAGAAGTCGACCCATTTAATTGACTGACAAGTAACATTTTGTGATTTTGTGAATACGCATCGGTTAAGAAGAATTTGATTCAAGTCTAATTACTTGGAGTTTGAAAGACTGGGGAGTGCACATCAAACCACTGTAATGATAAAATGAGTTGGGAGAAAATACGCATAGACAGGTCAGATCATATCTGATGGCGAATTATGTGAATTAATTGAGTAAATCTTGGAATAAATCTTGATAGACTAAGAAACTGCATATCATCTAGGTTAATATTGGCGCAAATAAGCTGAGTTCTAGCACGTAGAGACCCAAACGGGCTTTTGACCAAAAAAAGTAATCTCAATTCCTACACTTAAATCCTCAATTAAAGTTTCCCCTAAAGGCTGCCGGGGTTTGTGAGTGCATTATCCGGTTATTGGCAAAAGAAGAGGTTTATAAAGTGTTTGTGACGAAATATTAAGCAAAACAATTATGAGGCTAAGTAGGACTTAAAAAAGCACATTACTGACCTGCTGCTGAAACATTAAATTCAGTCTAGGTGAAGCCCGTAAATTGGATGATTGACTACTTTGATCACTCCTGGCAAGGTCATATGCCATTTTAGCTAAAGCTGAAGCAGAACCAATATCCAAGCGAGCATCTACTCTGGTGAGATCTCCAAAATAATCAGTGAACTTTCCATGTTGGTAGGTAAAGCAAGCTGAGCCAAATAAATCAGCACCCAGCCGAAATTTATTCTTAGCTCCGGACGAATCTAGCCCAGAGCCCTTCCAGCCGCTGAACCATGCTTCACAAGTAGCACCTGAATGCAAAAGGAAATCAGCGTATCTAAGCATAATAAACAATGCAAATATCCATCAAACATGGGAGACAAGATGAACATTCAAAATTTAGGGGCAAGTATTACTAAAAATTACATTAGACCCAGTTTTCAATAAAGGAACTTCTTAATAACAGGCTATAATGTGAAAGGCAAGAAGGGTTCAAAAAACAGACTTCTTTGAAATTCTTCGATGTACTTGAACAACAGATTTCAAAGGTTATTATCAAAACCCACTTGTCCTTCTTTGGCAGGAGCGGTTTACAAAGGGTATGCATTAAGTGGTAAAAAGGAGCATTTGATTCAATAACATAATGCAACATCATGTGCAGGACTTGGTCAATTAAAATAAAAACACAAATATAATGAACAAAAAGGCACATAATGAAAACGCTTGAATACCTATAATTCCAGATATAGCAGAATGAGGATCCCGCATACGAATATCATATGGAAGCTTAATTCGGCGATTGCTCGAATCCGGTGTGTCAGTCTCCTTTCTTTCCCTTTTCCTCCATAAGTCCTTTGACTTCTCAAAGGAACCAGCAGCTTTTGCACATAAACCAGGCAATAGAGCAAGGGGAATTTCAGCATTAGTGGAATCAACTGCCTGTGGAAGGCCACTGTTTTTATGTATGCCAAAGCGGTAGCGAAGTCCAGATTCAGAGACAAGGGACGAACAGTCCAACGATACAGATTCAGGAACTTCCCAGTATTTCCCTTTATTGTCTATGAAAAGCTCCGGCCAAGCTGCTTCTAGAGTTACATCATGCTCTGGAAGCTGCAGGTTAAAAGACAGACGTGGAGAAACTTTAGCATCATTACTGTGAGTTTAATTGCTTCAGCAATAACAGGTCAAAAATGGCTGCAGCTACATACAGTGATATCAACATAGGGAGTAAAGAAAAGGGTTCACTTTCATATCAACTGAATAACACATTAAAAGTGAAAAGTCGGACGAGAAAATTTACAGAAACACAATGGTAAGAAATCAATGCCAAGAAACTACCGGAAATTGGCAAAATCTAGGATAAGCAGTAGCTACAAAGCTCCAGCATTTGTAATTAAGTAGGACTTATTACCAACACAACCCCCATTTTTTTCTTTAAATACAGCCCTATTTTCTTAATGTTCATTCCAAAATTCAAGACGTAACTCAAGTCCTTAGTTAGAAAGAAGAAAAGGGAACCCCATATCAGAATAGGTTTTGGGGGGGGGGGGGCAGTGCATTTCTGCCAAGACTTCTAGAAGCCCGACCTTCATAATTGACACTAAAATGTCACCTATAGAGCAAATTATTGCACCAAGTCCTATACTGAAGTCATTCGCATCATTTCACAAACTTGACATTGATAATACATAAAGTTACCAACAACTCACTGATGATAAAACAAATATAAAGAAATAATGCGAAACAACAAGTGTTATATCCCATGCTATGACTAATGTTTTGGAATACTTTTTTGTAGCATTGGAGAACTACGGAAACAACAGTTACCTAGGTTTCAGCCACAGAACTGCTACTAGATTACTAAAATGTTCAAATATCCATCTCACATATTTGTCTTAGGGCTAGCCCAACACTGCTACAAATCATTGATGCACATAGAAATAAACCTATCCATTTTTTCTAGTATGTGAATGGTCTCATAAAGTACTGTCTACTACTATTGTTGGTAACTACCTTAGGCATTCACTCCATTTCATAGCACTGTATCATACTCACTAAACTGGCAACTAAGGTTTACTTTTGGACAACAATTGAACAAAAACAGACCACTAATCTATACATTCTTACTGCTAAATCAAAAGAGACAAACCCGTAAGCAGCAGAAGAGATGGAAGGCAAACTTAAACAAGGAAACTAATAAAAGGTCTTGAGATTCTTGCCTCGTAGGAAATCTTGGCCTTGGAGCGCCGTTTGTTATCCTCACCATTCTTCACAGTGCTTAAAGCCAAAGTTGATGAAGACGTTAACGTTATCTCCGAACAGAGACCAATTGCATAGAGAGACTTATCCAGGAAATGCTTGGCAGATTGTTTAACCAGATCAAGCTCCCAATCATCCGCATTAGCAATTTGAGCTTTAATTGATGAGATAAGTTTCTTGGGACGCAACTGCGCAATTAAAGCACCCCACCTACACATAATAACGTCCTAAAATCAGAGTACTTACACAACTATGCAGGTAAAATCATCATCATCTCCATTTCAAGAGTATAAAGCAGCCTATTGACTAAACAAAACAGAAACACAGACATTTACTCATACAAGCAAAAGGGATCACTCTATAACAACTACTCAACACAAAATGCCAATGAACAAAACATGAAAAGTCAACTAAAAATGCAAGAAAGTCTTACCAGTTTCCATAAGAAGCTTCAGTGAGAAATGACTGTAACGCAAAGGAGCCCAGGTCTTTGTGAACCCGAGGAGGAGAATAAGAAGGGACGAGTCCCAGAGGAAACCCATTACCAAGCAAAGATAGCTGCTCAACTCTGAGAGCTCTACCGGCTTTTGCACCGTCGAGGGGTATCGGGTCTCCTGGAATTGCCCTAGAAACGCCGTCGAGAGGTAGCGGCGTTGATATGTTGAGGTCCCAGAAACAAGCATCCATTGCCGTTCTCAGTCTCGCCATTGTTAGCCGGCCGAGTTTTCAGGCCTGCTTTGGTTGTTGAGAGGGTTTTGGTTTGTTTCCTTATCTCTCAGTGTGATTGGGTTTTGGATTGGAGTGAGGTTAGAGAAGAAGGGGTTTATACTTTACCTTAATTGCGATTTCGTCCCGTAATTTTAAGTGTTTTTACATTTTGCTCTGTGTTTTGCTAGGGTATCAAATTTGAATCTCAGGAGTCAAGACAACACACTGAGAAGAAGCTTCAAGTTTACTTACTAATCTTAGTTCTTGCTCCGTTACAATAATCACGTTCAACACACGGTGTAATCCACTAACGAATAGTCGAATAGTTCACCGGAGTAGAATTATGTGTTTCTTCCTTTTTCCCATCCGGACATCTCTCTGAGAATTTTCTTTCTCCACCTCATCTCATTCTACCTCTTGATGCTGTAAACGGTAAGGGTTGATATGTTAAGCGAATTTTGTGTTTCCGGTTTCCACGTAGTATGCATGACAAAACCAAAATATCGCTAACAGTAGGAGAAAATAATAAAAACTGAAACAAATAATCAAGCAATGTATACTTAGCTCCAATATGTCTCAGTGGGCAAATTATTTCCCAACCTGGAATCAGACTTTTACAACATCTCAGGTCATAAAAGACTGGTTAGACTTACAGTGTTTAATGGAACTCATAAAAATGCAGAAAATACAAATGCAAAGTAATTTAGCTAGCCATTGGATGATTGAATATGTATTCAATCGCAAGAGGACAGGAGTCGATCTTATCAGCTTCCTTGTCAGGTATTTCCAGCTTAAATTCTTCCTCGAGAGCCATCACAATCTCCACGGTGTCTAAGCTATCCAGGCCAAGATCCTTCTGAAAGTGCACATCGGGGGTAACCTGTAGATTTCAAAAAGAATCATCAGACTATGATAATTTATGTCGGGTAAAAGTGACAAGGATCGAGGTTTGGCAGACACTAAGACAATGGTTAAGAATGGAAAACCAATTCAAGATTAACAATGTTTTGGCTGGTTCAACAAAGGAGTGGAGTATCTACTGGAACTGTCATATCAGATTGTGATTTCTAGATTCATATGGCTAAGGACTTGGGATATTATCTAGCCCTTTAGCTTCTAACTCAGTATAGAAAATGCAAGTATAAAAAGCTCATCAGCAGTGAGATGCATAACTTCAACTGCTAGCAATGCAAAACTTTTATATAGCAATCTACTTCACATTTCTATATCATACGAAAAGTTCTTTGCAGAATGTACTCCATCAGCAGTAAGATACATAACTTCAACTGCTAGCATGCAAAACTTTTATATAGCAATCTATTTCACATTTCTATATCATACGAAAAGTTCTTTGCACAATGTACTCCTCTTTCTCCGCAAGCTACCGTATTCAATATAACTATTCCTTAATTGATTCTATCATCATCTTAGCTCTGTTCTGCTTGTAAAAGTAGACCACTTTTCGGGGTTAATATGTGATTCAATAAAATAAAAAAGGAAAAATCGAAACAATGCAGGTCAGTTTGACACGACTGTAAGATAAATCGAATAAGATTATCAAGCAGACTAGGCTGTTCTTCAAATGTCAGGTACAGTAAAACTACTTGTCTGCTATCTTTCTTTCTTTATTAATTTATTAATTTTTATTTTTTTTGCACAAGAAAGTTTGCCATGTTTTTCTTCTTAAACAGCAACCTCCACATATTCAATTTAACCTTTCCCTATTCTTACCTATCAAATCATCACAGTATGACACATTAACCATCATAGTGCAACTTTCTTCATGCAGGACTCAATCGAGACATGATACAGATTCAGTTTGGATTGAAAAAATGCAATGACAGGCTTTCTAAGATACGCAAGAAGATAATCACGTTCGTCATTGTACTACTACTGCCAACTATAGTCATTCGACTAGTTCAATACATTATTTATTCAGAAAGTCAGCCAAAATAATAAGCAAACTGCAAGCATTTGAGCTAGTGCTAATCTCCCCGAATAACAATTCAAATATAACAACCAGAAAGCATAATCCACGCCAAAAAACCGTTTAGCCAAAACTCATCCCTCTATATAAGTTAAATTCGAAATTCTAGTTTTATCATTCTCCAATCAACTAGTATCTGAATTTACTACTTCTTCACCAGCTCAACTCTATTCAGCAAATAAAGCTCCCTAATCCGTTGCAAATTCACCTACTAATCCTAAATCCCCTATGAAATGATGAAACAAACATAATCAGAACACTAATTAACATTAATCTTCACCTCACAAAAATCAGAACACAAATTAGGAATATAAATACACACTTAATACACAAAAATTGGTCAATAATACTGAATCCAACTAGAAACCCTAAAACCCTGGAGCAAATGTCAGAGCAGACAAAATCAATCAGGATAAATGAATCAAAATGATTAACATGAAATTGGAATAGTGTAGACCTTAGAGGGATCGACTTTAGGGGAACACTTGATAACGCCGAGGACTCGATCGATCACTTCTTTCTTGTCGAGGTGGTCGTCGTGGGATGACATTGATCGGACGGCTGTCAGGCGGGATCCGTTTATGATTAGGGCCGGGTTGGCAGGGACCCGAATGTGTCGGAGTATGGCGGATCTCAAAGCTGATGCCATTTCTTCTCTCTACTCTTTTCTCTCTCACTGACTCGCTCTAGGTGAAGTGACTGATGGATGAAAGGAGGAAGAGGAAGAAGGGAGGACAAATTCACTGAATTAAACTGAGGAGCAAGGGTATTTTGGGTAATATGAGTATGTTCTCTTTTTTCATATTTCTTTTTTTTTTACCTAAAAATACTAGTAAAATATTTTGAAGTAAAAACTACTGTAGTATTAAAAATAGTAAATTATACGGAAGGTAAGTCCTCCAAATTGATTGACGTAAAGCAGATAGTGGATTTGTTTTTGTCTTCAATTGGATTTTTATCATGGCTCGATAGATAATTTATAGATAATTTGATAAGTCAATGATTTTTTTATGTGTTTCAAAATACAATTAACCAACATGTTAAATGTTCTATTACGAAAAACTGGATCGTATTTTGCGTCCTTTTGCAGTTGTTAGATAAGAACATTTGGTGGAGCCACCCAATGACCCAGAGGTGTAATCCATCAACTTTATATCCCAGACATGACAAGAAAATCGATACATTCGATTTTCGTGGTTTCGTGTGTTGTAGTTAATTTGAACTCCGAAAACTTTTTCATAAATATACTACATTCTAGAAGAAAATAGTGCAAAAGATGCTCTAGAGTGTTAGCACCCAACAAGAGATTAAATATTATCTCTCAATCGAGTTGGACAATTAGATGTGAATATCTTTTGTCCCACTTAACGGATGGTCTGTCCCTCCCATAGTGTTATTCATCGACTGCGGCAAAAGATATCCACTCTCGGTGTCGAATTCTATTCGGATGTCACTAATCTATTAGTAATTGACTGTATAAATACTGAATACACAATGTCGGTGCATCTATACGTTTAGACAAGGTTTAAATGGTGTTTTCTTGGGTTTCACGAATTCAAAAGCCCCAAATTGTAATTTGGTGAACGTTCGGGGTACAATCTAGAAAGCAGCCAAAATTTGGGGGACAAAATGGGATTCACATCTCAGCTCAATGTTTATTAATGTAAAATTTTCGTCTCGTCCGTCTATACAGTGCCAGTACATAGTTTCTCTCGTGCAGAGAAATTCTCAGACTAGTTGCATTCCCAAAACAATTCTCGCTCCTGATCAATTTTCCCGGCCAAATCACCGACCAAATTTCCGGCGAAACCGTGCCCCTTCATCGTCGGAAAAATCTCACCGTTCATTCCCGAAGATCCGATCCGTATTTTTTGAATCCAATTCATGGCGCCGGTTTCAGCTCTCGCGAAGTACAAGCTAGTGTTCCTGGGAGATCAATCCGTGGGGAAGACTAGTATTATCACTCGCTTCATGTACGACAAGTTTGATAATACTTATCAGGTATGGAATCGGTGACTTGTGGCGTCGTTTTCATCGATTTCTGTGTTCTATTGTTATGAAATGCTTTGGTAGTACGGATCTGGTTGTTGTTTTCATCGATTAGGTCGTGATCCCTTGTGATTGAGTGGTTTTTATGCTTAGTTTTTGATTGAGTGGTTTTTATGCTTAGTTTGTGATCCTGGTTTTGATTTTTGCATTTTGTTATTGATCTGTCTTGATTTTGCCTTGGGATGGATCTTGTTTTAGGAATTTCTTGTGTGTACTTGTACTATATCCCAATGATGAATTCTGACTGCAAACTATAAGATAGCAATCTCGACTGAATATGTAAATGCTATTGTAGAAATCTAAGACTAGACTACCTGTTGGTTTATGGCCAGTGATGTGATGTCACATTCTGATTTAAGAGAAGTATGATTCAGTAAGTTTGTTAATCGAGGTCATTTTGATACTTTTTGTATTATGAAAAGCCGGCATGCATTTCTCCAGAAAGGATAAACTAGATTCCGTTCTTTGTAGTTTTTGCTGAGCTTTTGTAGCATTGAACATGTGCTGTTTTTGGCCCTTGTTAAATGTACATTGTATGTTAACCAGATTTAAATCTCAGTTTTATAATGTTGGCCATTACAATTCAAACAGTCTGGAACTAAAATGATAAATCGAGCTAGGCCACATAGGATCAAATGCACCGTCTAAGTGTATACTTAGCCTTTCCCCAGATAAGTTAGTTTGGAAATGAAAATGGTTTGTAGCTAAGCTACTACCCGGTTCTCATGCCTTCGGCACAACCAATCTCTATGTAACAACAAATTGGAAGGGAAATTTCTTATCCTTGATTTTTCTTCAATTGCTTTTTCAGGCTACTATTGGTATTGATTTTCTCTCCAAGACAATGTATCTTGAAGATCGTACTGTACGTTTACAGTTATGGTAAGATCTATGGTACTCAATGCCATGTGTATCCTTATCAGATTTGAATTTTACTCTTGTGTCTTATTGCATCTCCTCTTCGTAGTAACATTCATTATACTTGCATGTAAATGAAACACTATCCATGTAATAATTACCAGACTTCTTTGATATTACTTGCCACAAAAAATAGACACAAGTCTCTATCAGAATAGTAAATTGAATAGGTTTATTTTGCTACACAAGTCCATTGGGTGGGACTTTGAATTTTTCTGATTTCTATTTGATTTGATCTGAATTGTCGCCCAGGGATACTGCTGGACAAGAAAGGTTTAGGAGTCTCATCCCCAGCTACATAAGGGATTCCTCTGTTGCAGTCATAGTATTTGATGTTGCAAGTATGTTTTATCTCTGTTCATAATTCAAGTGGCTTTTAACTTTCGAAGAAGATGCTGGTTGGTTCTCCGCCAGAATAGTTCTTGGTTTCTTATTTTATGCAAAACAGTGATGATATATATGTCTTTTTAAGTCTCGTCTATGACTAGTTCATAATGTTTTAGATGTGGTATTTATGATACTTTACAGGTAGACAATCCTTTCTTAACACGTCAAAATGGATCGAGGAGGTTCGCACTGAGAGAGGCAGTGATGTCATTATTGTCCTAGTTGGCAACAAAACTGATCTGGTGGATAAGAGGTAGATATGTTTCTTTTTCATCTGTGGATTTTCTATGTGAGGTATCAGCATGAGATCGATGTTCTTGAGCTTTCTTTCCTATCTGGAACGTTTGAAAACACTAATAGGCTGTTTAACAACAGGAAATTACATGAGAATGAAACAGATGTTTAAGTATAAACTTAGCTTCTTTCAGGGATATTGTTTCTGCACATGTTCAGGGCTATACCTATACACTAAGAATGGAAACAATTTTAAGCTAGATAAGTGTTTAAAGTTAAATAAATTTGGTTTGTGAAATGTAATAGAGTGAAGTCCCCCAAATTGTGTTCGTACAAGGTTGACTTTAGCTGTTTTTTTTTTTTTTTTTTTTCCTTCAAAAAAAACCACATTCTTTCTTTGCTGAAAGCAATATAATATTACTTGAGCAGCATTGTAAATCTTGTAAGGCCTTTAACTTCTTGAAAATGGTACCTCATACCTCGGTCTGGGATTAAATATGGTTGTTAGACTTTAGGCTTAAGATACATATATAAAGTGGTCAAATGTTCTGGAGAAATATTCTTCATTGATACTCTAAAATGTTAATGAACATAGTTTTCTTGAGCAGGTACTATAAATCTTGTCCTTCAGTTATAGACTTGAACTTAGTTCTAGGTCTGGGACCCTAATGGTGCTATTTGATGAATCATGTTTCGATATCATAAATGAAATGTTCATCAATTACCATATATAAGATGTTAGGAAACCAAGCTGGTGAGACATGGGCAAACTAGCATGCTATAACTTCTTTACACACTGTCATATCACTCAATTGTTTTTGCAATTAATATTTTATTTCCAACATTGACAACTATTTTGCTTTACGCCTTTACCCATCACCTAGGATTAACTGCCCCCCTTTCGTAAACCAAACATTTATCTGCATCATACTGTAATTTTTGTAACTTGTAGACTAGTATCTGAGATTTCCCTTGCTACTCCCAGCTTATTCAGTAACTAAATGCAGTAGATGATAATTCCTGGATACTATTATCCAGTATAAGTTTCTTCCCCTCCTGATTGACAGATGTACTACGATTATGCACAGCACCCATATTTAAGACCCACCAAATACATCAATTATCTACTCCTCTTGAAGCTTTGACAACGACTTAATTTTATTTCTTCTTTTCCTTCTTTATTTAATTTATTATTTGTTTGTAGTATCCATTGCCTGTGGAATAAATTTCTCTGAAACACTTGACCATGCTGCATGTAAAGATACTCAAACTGGTGATGAGCTTCCTGTTACGTAGTTATTTACAAACTATATCTATATCTGGTATTTCCGCACCTTGATGGAGTCCTGTGTTCTATCTTTTACATTCTTTATCGCTATCTCATTCCTTAGAATGTATGGAACTAGATATACTATCAAATGCCAGATAGTTACTGCATACTTAATAGTAACTTTTAAGATGTTATCCATTTCTTTATCTACTTTTGATCTGATTTCAGGCAAGTTTCAATAGAAGAGGGAGAGGCAAAAGCACGTGATCTTAATGTCATGTTCATTGAAACTAGTGCAAAGGCTGGCTTCAATATAAAGGTGATATACTGCACCCTGGTTCTCTTGTATTCAACCCTGAGTTATTAGTCAAATAGCTCACATGAGTTGTATGCACAGACACCTCGTATTTGAAAATACTACAAATGCTCTCACTCATCCATGATATTAGAATGACAATAAACTCTATTTGACACAACCCCTAGCGAGATGCTGCTTATTTACTGCTGAATTGTTGAAAATTATACGCTGTGTTGGATAAGTGCAGTCTGCAGTCTGCATGTGGCGAGTTCAACTGTTGAGAAGATGTGTTCTGGTGGTTTAGAGTCCTCTCAATACTGACCCCCCAAATACCAAATATTCACTTAATTATCAATACACTAACTAATTATAATCACAAATTGATGTGCAGTTATGAAGCGATCTATTATACTGATCTTTACTTGTTATCCTTTTTAGGCACTATTCAGGAAGATCGCTGCAGCCTTGCCTGGAATGGAAACGTTATCATCAGCAAAACAAGAGGACATGGTAGATGTGAACCTCAGGTCTAGCAACACAACTGGTGGTCAGGCTCAACAGCAATCAGGAGGATGCGCCTGCTGATAACTTGTACTTAACATCTGCAGCACGGCATCTTTGTTTGGTTCAAAATCTCCTGTGTAAAGTTCTTGTTATAAGCATCATCAGCGTTTTGAATTTTGGTTGCGATAGTTTTAAGTCGGATTACAAAGGATTATTCTTATTGGGGTTCGTTCTATTATTATGTTCTTTTCTCAACACAGATCTTGTACCATTTTGCAGACCCGAGTTATTTGAGAGTGAAGTTGGTTTCATCGATTTTGTGCTCTATTGGTATGAAATGTTGAGTAGAGGCACGGATCTTCTGTGCCATCTTGAAAATGGTAAATTCATAAATGTATGGCAAAAAAGCGTCCCAAAAAAAAAAAAATTTATGATTCGTGCACTTTACGGAATGCAATTCTCAAATTTGAAGGAACTAATGCAATTCTTAAAAAGGATAATTTCACATATAGAGCTATACTTTGCAACTTATATCACATGTTTGCAACTTATATCACATGTGTAGTTATATTTTTATTTTATCACATAATTTGCTCTACTTTCAAAATTTTATCACAAAACTATCTTTACTTGTTTTCTTATATATAACAATCTCCACTTGCTAAATTTTCTCATAATGCCAAAGTTTAAGGAGAGGCCAACCTTTACTAAATTAATGGAAAGATCTGATTTTTCCCTTACCTTGTCTGCCCAACCAGTTAGACCGTTTGCGATATGGTTCTAAGAGGTTATGGTGTGGTTTTCAGTTGTTAACATTGAAAGTTTTCGTTATGGTTTTAACGTCATTTAGTATGGTTTTAAGACGTTATGGTGCGACTTTAAATTGTTAGTATTGATAGTTTTCGTTATGATTTTAACGTCCTTTGGTGTGGTTTTAAAATATGATTTGATAGTTTTAAGAAGTTACAATATGGTTTTAAGATGGTTTGTTATAGATTTAATCGACAATCTAAAATCATTCACAAATATAAAAAAATCACTACTAAACAAGTGTAAAAATTTGAGAATTATCATTAATACATTAATGAACGAGTTTACAGTAACCTACTTAAAACTTTTTAATCATGAAGCTACACTTAACAACTTATATCACAAAGATAGTTGAACTTTTATTTTATCACATAACTAGCTATACTTTTTGAATCATTATCACAAAGCTGGCTATACTCTTTTTCTTATCAAATAACCATCTCTAATTGCTAGATTTCATTATATGACTTGCTTAATTTGAAAAAATTGTGATTGTTTATTACAAACGGATGTGTGAGGGTTTGATTGATCTCAAATTAATCTCAAATCATCTTGAAAATGGTTATATAAAAAGTTAAATGTTAAGTATAATATTATAGTAATACAGACAATTTAGTGATAATTTAAATCAAATAGTTTCTTTAAAGAGTCAACAAAATGGAGTGCTAAATTTAAGTATGAAGCAATATGTTAAACTGAATTATTTTCACTGCTGATTCGCTTTTTATATCATTAGATTCTATTTTAATAAAACATTTGTAGAGAGAAGTAAATGTTAGAAAATAAAGTTGGGATCGAGTTTGAGGTATAAAATGACAATAACATTGTGCTAGTTGTGTTTATGTTCAATTAATCTAAGTTAGCAAGTATATTATGAGCAAGTATATTAATCCGAGCATGTCTATGTTACCATTGATGTCTACAATCAAGGATTAGAGTATGTATTCGATGTATACTATAGCCGTTTTGGCTTTACTTTTTTAATATGCATTCATATCAAATCTCAATTCTGTGTTTCCTGCTTTTAATTCGATTGTGATGTTGTTTGAGCTTCAAATATGGTAGGTTAATCAATAAACTCAGCTGATGTGAATCTATTTTGGCTTTATTTTGAAAGACGAAGTCAGATCTGGTTTATTTTAGGTCATAGGAATAATAAATAATTATCATTTGGCTTTTGTAAGGTTTTAAGATCGGACGGGATGCTTTTAAGATTAGATGGTATGGTTGTAAGCTGTCATGTTATGGTTTTTTAAGAGTATGTGATAATTTTAAGACCGAATGGTATTCTTTAAGACAAAATAGTACGGTTTTAAAACCGAAGGGTATGCTTTTAAGACTGGATACATGAATAAGTTCCACCTTGGGAAGAAAGTATGATTGTAAGATGTCATGTTATTGTTTTAAGACTGGACGGTATGCTTTTAAGATTAAATGGTATATGGCTGTAAGATGTCATGTATGGTTTTAATATTGGACTGTATGCTTTTAAAACTTGATGATATTGGTTGTAACATGTCATGTTATGCATATTTCTGTTGTATTATAGTTTTAATAGATTTTGGTGTGGTTTTAATTCCTGTTATTGTGGTTTTAAAAAAATATACTAATGCAACTGTGTTCCATTGTATGGTTTTAAGGTTATATGGTGTGGTTATAAATATCTTTGATGTGGTTTTAAGAACTCGTGTCATAGTTGATATGATTGTTAGCTTCAGTTGCATTTTTAAGAGATTTTGGTGTGGTTTAAAAAAAATGATAATGCTACTGTGTTGTGTTTGTTCATTGCATCATTGTATAGTTTTAAGGGGACATGGTGTGGTTATAATTATCTTTGTTGTGGTTTTAACGAGAGTTGTTATGGTTTTAAGCAGGTCCTGATAATGCTAATTGAGTTTGGTGAAGAAAAGTCAAGAAGCAAAAGTTCTTCAAGATGTTTATTCGAAACAAGCGCTGAATGTTTCAACAATGTAATATGTAAAATTAGTCTTTAAAAAAAAACTAAATCCTAAATTGGGTTTGATTATAAAGCAAGAGAATAGAGAGATGAAGGAATATTAGATATCGATATCGATTAGAGACTCAGATAAATTAGAAAGCTACTCGCACGTGTGTATTATGCACACTGCCAAAAAAAAAAAATGAAAGTGCACGGGATTTAAAACATCAGGGGATATAGTGCACTGATATTAAAACTTCAAGGGGTAAAATACATGAGAGCAAACGTTAGGGGGGTAAAGTGCACAAACGGTCAGACTTCCGAGGGGTGTTGTAAAGCTTTTTTTCCCTAAATGCATTACTATAATTTTTAACTACGTACTTTAATTATTAAATTTCAAATGAGGATAATGTTATGTATTAGAAGGACCATCATGAAAATCTTCATAAGTTGTAGGCATATTATTTATAACATGAGTGGGATATAATAGATTGTAAAACACTTTATCATCTTTAGAGATAAATTTTTCTCCAAAGGATTGGGCTTTCTTCAAATTTTTCCCTAAACTACCCAAAAACCTGTCGCTTACTCCTACCCATAGGAGTAGAAAAACCCAAGTATATTGGGGCTTTCTATTTTTAGGTCGACTTCGTATCGACCTAAATATAGGTCTCTGTCAGATGATTGACATGTGGCACTATATTCAATCTGATTCATTCTTTTGGGTTCAAAGTCATTTTATTTGTATATTAGGTACGATCAGTTATAAATTAATTTTTTTAATACTTAAAATTTTCCAAAAAAATACGAATTGACAATAATGCATTTATGATATAATTATTTTCACTAAAAAGTGCTCCGTAATTTATATAATAATTTTAATTTTAGAAAAACACATACGGTATATATAAAACTAAAAATCGATCGATGATTATAAACTTCATATCAGTACTAATTTTCCAATTGAAGAACCCTAATCCTAATTCCAGTTATAGGGCTTTCTTCCTTTTTAATGTACAATCCGACATCTCATATAAACGAAATTTATGGTGCAATTCAACATTCACATATGCAGATACGCTGCCATGGCCATGCCTGCATGATCAATTATTCATTCAATAGGATTAAGAATATAAATCGTTATATTGCCGTACAATTGTAGTTATATTTACTTGCTTGATATCCAATGTGGGCTGTTTTAGTTTGATTGGACTTAATGGGGTTTTGGAATGGTTATACCGCTCATGGTACATGACGGATGATACTGTTCTTGAATTTTAGTTCTGGGCCTTTTGGCTGATTCTGTTTTCGATTATTTTAAAAGTGTAGAATGGTAAGAATATATATAATTTAATAAAACAGTTTTTGGGGTATAATTGTACATTCACATTTTAATATTAAAATTTAATAAATTAAATAAGATCGTACCGATGCCACATGTCAATCATCTAAATGAGACCTACATCTAGGTTGGTACGAAGCCGACCTGAGAATAGAAAGCCTCAAATATCTTTCATGTTTTTCACGTATCTTTCATTTCATGTTTCTTCACGGCTTGGACATTGAGAATGGCCTGAAAACTATTTATCATAGGTTTAGCACTTAGTAACATTCGAGCCCAAGGTCACATTAAATTTTTTTAAATTGATCTCTTGACGAGAACCAAGACTATTCACCTGCAAAATATCAATAATAGTAATCGCAGTAGAAGTCGAGGCTTGACAAAAAAATCATACTCCGTTCGGTCAAATATTTATTATTTAGTTTTGTTCACCATTTTTAGATCATAAATTACACCTTAATCACATCGAAGGACAATTTAAGAAAAAATAACAAAAAAATTGTCGGACATTTATACTATATTAATATGTTTTTTAATTTTTTTTCTACAATGTGATCTAGGAGTAATTTATGACCTGAAAAAAAGTCAACAAAACGAAATGAGAATTTTAACGAGGACGAAGGGAGTTGTATTGTAGCACAAAGGCAAGAAGAAACAGTCCCGAACCCGCACATGTAAAAACTGAACCGGAGCAGCTCCGCTCCATTAATGGAGTGGACCGGGCTAGCCCTGAGGGGTGGAATGCAATTGTCTCCCCGTGTCTCAGTGTGCAAATACACTGCAATTGTCTTCGTCTTCCCTCTCAAATTAGTATAAGCAATATTTCAGCGCTAAACTCACCAACCAACTGAAACAAGACTGTAATTCTTCTCTCTTCTCTTTTCTCGTGTAACTAACTTATGTTCTTCTCCATTTCCCTCTCAAGTAATTTCTCCTCTTTTTTTTCTTTGATTCAGAAGCAACTGAATAAAGAATTGTAGTACGTAGCTAAGCGCCCATTATCAAGATCACAGCTGCAGCATGTATGGAGGATAATCAGTTTCTAGTTATTATTTTGTTTCATCACTATCTGTTTATTTGATTTACTTGATTTCATGACCACCGTACTTATTTAGTTATTTCAGTGTAATTATCCAGTGTTGTTGGAGTATATTCACATCAAACAACAGACTGTTCTTGGGAAAATTGAGATTTTGGTTTTCGATTTTGTAGATTGTTGAAACAAATTGGTTCTTTCTTAATTGGTAAATTATCATTCTTATATAAAATCACTTCCATTCTCTTGATTCCTTTTCTGTCGTAACAATTCGATGTTTCGATTAATCGCAAGCTGTCAAAATCATCTCTGTTTTGCTTCACATTATCATTCTTGCGTAAAATCACTTACATGATCTCAGTTATTTTTCTTAATCAATGACTTACCACAAACACTCTTGAAACCATGCAATAATGATCTTACGGGCCACCTCAATTTTGTGCACATTGCAAATTTAGTCATAGACAATCTTGTGTTCTCTTAATTGTATTTGTACACTTTTAGAAATTATGGGTTGGATAATTCTAGTAATTACTTTACTGTTGTTTGTGTATTTATTGTAGTGTGATTATCAAGTGTCGATTTTTAAACAATGGAGTATTTTGCACATGCTCAATTGCTACGGTAATTTTTTTTTTTTGTAAGTTTTTGTGTTTTGTAAACTCAAATCATTTCAGTCCACTCTTTCACCTTGACTCAGTTACTTCTCTTCATGGTATTTTTTTCTTTCCATAGGTATACTAGGGTGGAGGGAACCCTATTCATCTTTACACAGAGCTAGTTGTACAACATTGACTATGCGCGCATCTTTGGAGGAGCACAAGCTCTAATTGTCTGCAGATTGGAGTTGGATTGGATACCAACAATTAAGGCGTGATATTACATTTTTGCGTATGCCGAACAATCATGTTATTGAGTCTGGAAATTTTGTCGTTCCTAGGGAGAACTTGGCTTACCAGGGATATCAATCGACCAAGCCTGCCCCTCCAGAGCGGATTCTACTGCGTCAACTCTACAATCAGATGACCTCTCACATTTTTGTGTGCGCATTGTGTCATAATCATTTGACAAGGCCAAATTGGTTCAGGGGCTGGTAGTCCCTCCGGTATCATTTGTTGCATTTCAATTACTTACTAATCGTTCTCAAAACTCATTATATTCTTCTGCTCACTTTTCCGGTTTTGATGTGGAAGGTATCTGAGGAGTTTACTCAAGGTTTCTTCTTACAATAAGTACACAATGTATATATGGGTGCGCCTTTGGTTCAATACGGTTTTAGCCTTAAAAATATCGGTCTGAATTCGACACGGTTTTACCACGGTGCAGGTCGTTCTCTGAATTTTTTTGCACTATGGTACCGATCTGAATTCTACCCATACATAATGTGTCTAGAGTCAAACAAATTTTAAATAATTAAATAGACATGACCCTTCTTCATTTTCTTTTTATTCACCTTTTTCTTCTTTTCTTTTCTCTTCATTCTATTTAGTTTTGACATATCGATGTTCATTCTTATGCTAGAAATGCATTGCAACATCACAAATTTTCAAATTTTCTATCTTTTAAAAAGGGTTTTGGATGTGTTCAGCCTGCTAACAGCCTCGGACAGCTCATACATAACAAGCCCAAACCGGTCACTGTAAAAACTGAACCGGTACAGCGCGGCTCCATTAATGGAGTGGAGCGGGCTAGCCCTGAGCGGTGGAATTGCAAATGTCTTTGTGTCTCATTGTGCAAATACACTAAGCCTGAGGGGTGCATTTGCAATTGTCCTCAGTGTTGTAATTTTTCTCTCTTCTCTCTAACCAACTTTTTCATCTTCTCCATTTCTCTCTAAGTAATTTCTCCCTCTTCTTTTCTTTGATTCAGAAGCAACTTAATAAGTAATTATCAAGGCCGCAGCGGCAGCAGGGTATGGAGGATAATCAATTGCTAGTTCTTATTATATTTCATAATTAACTCTTTGTTTCTTTGATTTACTCGATTCCATGAGTTATATCTGACTTAATTGGTGGAAGTATTATCATTATACTCAAGTGTATTATCTAATAGTTGGTAAATGACTAATTTATAACAATCACAATAATTAAGTCAGAGATCTAAGAATGATCTCTAATATTATAGAATTTAGGAGATTTTAGCTAGAATATAAGACTTATTTTGTAGAAGTGATCTTGCTAATCGTTGTACTCAAGTATACAACGTGAGATTTCTAAAAACTAATTTACCAAACCACAATAATTAAGTTATATATCTGGACTGATATGTTAGTCGGTGCCACTCTAAAAATTTGGCATGGCGCCTCAATATTCTTAAGCCGGCCCTGGTGCTTATTCAGTGTTGATTTTCGTTAAATTCTTCAAAGAAATGAGTCATATTTTTGAGTAAATTCACAACAAACAATAGACTGTTCTTGGGAAAGTTGAGACAGGGTTTTCGATTTCTAAATGGTTGAAACAAATTGAATTCTTTATTAATTGCATAAATTATCATTCTTGCGTAAAATCACTTCCATTATCTTGCTTCTTCTTTTTTGCCGTAACAATTCGATGTTTGGATTAATTACAAGCTGCTGTCAAAATCATCTATGTTTTGCTTCACATTATCATTCTTGCGTAAAAATCACTTCCATTATCTCAGTTCTTTTTCTGATATTCTATTTTTTTTCATATCTGGAATTATATGGAACCTTTGCTTTATTACCTTTATTATGGATGCAATATAATGCAACTTCTTTTTGTCCAAACAGTACATTAGGGATCCGTAAGACGGTAATAGTCATATTCATCATATAATACATACAATAATGTTACATTGCAGTTCACATGGATTAAACAAATAGCAACACAGGAAAATGTTACATTGCAATCACATGAATTAGAGACACCGATTCATTATGCAGATGCATGTTATTACTCTTGCATTTTTTACTGAATACTATTTTTTCAGCCAAAAGGATATATCTATCTTGCTTTCATGGAAGAATAAGACAATTCATTCAGAGAAAACTTATGAGGTTTTGGCATTTGAGTCCGATCTTCTCTTAGGATGAATGCAGGTTCATAAGTCATTTCTGGCAAAGATGTCGTTTCAAAAGAAAAAACAATTATTGGCAAAGATGACGATTCATTTCTCAGCATCATGATAACATCTTCAATAGTGGGCCGCTCATGAGCTCGGTTTTGTAGACACAGAAGTCCTACGTGAATGCATGTTCTCAGTTGATCAGTGTATGTGATTGAACCATCACTATAAGTGTCGAATCCATGATATATAATTCAGCAAATCGCTTCCACCTCACTCGCACGCCTGCAATGCAACACAAAACTAGTGAATTTCATTGTTTCTTTTCATTTCCCTAGCTAACACCTACAGAAAGAACTGGGTTTTTTTTTTTTTTTTTTTTTTATGGAAATAACTTACAAATTCTAGCAGAGACAAATTCTTGACTTATGGAGGCATATTACAGCTAGTGCAAAGAATTTTATATGCTATTCAGAATTATTGGAGTCATGTTTTTCATCTCCCGAAGAAACTTCTGGAAGCTTTGAATGGCATTTGGGATTCACTCAACGGCTTATTCTCATCCACGACTGATGAGCGATCGTACGTTGAGCACTCACCAAATAATATTTATATTTATGTCAAGCTAACTCTAATCACACAGAACTTAGTGTAATGTCAAACTAACTCGAGTGTAGGTCTATAAGGATTTAACTAATTTGTCCCTAATTTAATTCTACTTAATTCAATCAATCAATGTAAATATGTAGGAATAGTTGTTGGAAATAATTGTTTGCAAGAGTAAACTCTTTAACAATAAAGTTATAGATAAATACTACGAGATTCAAATATGATTACAGCATTTGATAGTAGGTAGTAGGCATACTGGACATGACTTCTTCATATGTTAGCAAGCGATATAGGTAGTCACGCCGTTTGTAGACATGTATCATCAATAACATGCATAGCGAAGCATACAATATCTTTGAAGACGGTTTCGAGGCACTTTACTTAGAAACATCCTGCTATTTTCACCTATTACAGATTAGTCCACCTATATTTTTTATTACATACACCTCCCCTACTAAATAAACCTAATTACAGATGAACCCATGAATTTGACTTTCTGCGCTCTAAGGCCTGAAAATGACATTTTCGCCCCTGCCGAAATTTCTAATTCTGAAAAATGCCAAACAACATTAAGTTTCGGTTATTATAAATTTACCCCAAATGTTTTAATTTTACAATATTTCACAAACTAATTAGAAATTAACCTATGTAATATAAATATACTTCAAAATAGTCTACAAAATTATTTTAAAACAAACCCCTACAAAAATTAAATTTCAAAATCAGTCCCAAATAATTTTCTGTTGTTTTTTCCTTTACTTTTTTTATTATCAAAAAATAAATACTAAAAAAAAAAAGGTTGGGAAGAAGGAGAGCTCCGATCGGAGCTCATACACAGCACCGATCGGAGCTGTGAAGAACTCCGATCGGAGCTCTTCAAAGCTCCAATCAGAGCTGTGTAACAAAGCTCCGATTGGAGCACACAGCTCCAATCGGAGCTGTGTTAAGCTCCAATCCATTGAGCTCCGATTGGAGCTGTGTAATTAATAAAGCTCTGATTGGAGCACACAACTCCAATCGATTGAGCTCCGATTGGAGCTTACCATCGGAGCTGTGTAACACAGCTCCGATTGGAGCTTTGCACAGCTCCGATTGGAGTTGTGTAACAAAGCTAATCGAAGCTTAACAAAGCTCCGATTGGAGCTTACCACAGCTCCGATTGGAGCTGTGGTAAGCTCCAATCGGAGCTTAATCGATTGGAGCTTAATACAACTCCGATTGAAGCTGTGTAACTTCGGTACCGGAGTTGGGTTTAAAAAAAAAGTAAAAAGAAAAATGAGAAAAGAAAGAAAGGAGAAAAAGGAAAAAGGAAATAAAGAAAAACAGAAAAAAGAAAAGAAAAGAAAGAAAAGGAAAAATTAAATAGTTAATGCCGTGTTTGGATGTTAACTTTGGAGGAGAGAGAGAACGCCGGAGTCAACATCGGACGGTGACTTGGGTTTTTTTTGTAATTTTCCGCAATAGTTGGGTTAGGATACAAAGTTGTTATTTAGTGGGGGTACCAAACGTAATTATGTCTTACGTATATATAATTTAGGCTATATTTATGGTAGAAATTGACCTAGGATCCTGTCACTATCCTAATTCGAGGGTTTTGGCATTAGCAAATCAAAACATACATAGATCATCAGACCATAAACATACATATATGGATACTCAAGCTAACATAATCAAAACTCATGCTAATAAAACCTACATCCTACCATCAACACGTACCGATTAGCTACTTATAACGAATATAACATGTATATTCATAATCATAACCAAAGCAATAGAAATCATATTATCATACACTAATAATAATAATAATAATAATACGTGATGTGATGTGTTACCTAGCTGAGTTTTGGATCATTAGAAAAAGGAATTAAAAAAAAATCTTAAATTCTTTACTAATTAAGGGTTAATTAATGAAGAAGCTGAACCGAGTCACCTCCAATCGGATGGATAAGATAAGATCTTAGATAAGGCCATAAATAAGGGCACTAATTAGGAGGACCCCAGGTGCACGAGCCTCTAGGTCCAATTCTGTCTGCTAAAAATTTCCAACCTATATCTCTGTTAATTCTTTCACGCATTCCCACACTCAATTCAGAGGGAGATTTCCATCCATCCTACAAAATGCCAGGTATTTCACTTTCCAAGTTTTTTTTCTTGTGCTGGATGAATTGTTTAAGCTATTCAGTGTACTAGCTAGGCGTGAGAGTACTATTGGAGTGGGGATATATGCAGAATATGAGAACGAAATGGATGATTTATATGATCGACTTGGGTGTGAGTTCATGATGCTAGTCTGTTAGATTCTAGATGTTGATGTATTCTCGTGTCTGCTTTCTGCAAAGGCAATTAATTCTCTACGGAAAGCGGAAAAATATATGGATTTATGTAAATGGTTTTGATTGTAAATGGCCATCCAGTTGATTGTTATTCATCTGTTTTTTTATAGGTTGTTTACTGTTTAATTTTGGAATGATTTTTTAGGAGGTTGTTTAGATGAATGTAGTGTTTGGTTTAGAATAAAGTTGAAGTTGTAAAAAAGGAAACTTAAACAATTTAAAAAACAGACGAAAGAGGAATATGAGTAGTAAATAGCAGTACCTGCAGTAGTTCAGAAATGACAACGAAGTTAGATCAGTTGGTAAGGTGATTCGAAAGAAAACAGTTGTTCATAAATTGTTCATAAATTGTAAAATCCTCACACCACTAGTTATATAAAGGCAGTCTATGTATGTGCTGTTATAGTTATCAAGTGTTGCAAGTTTCAACTTTATGCTCTGCTTTCTGATCCTGTCTCATATTATTAAAATTGATAATCCATCACATACCATATTTTCATCATTTTTGTTATACTAATTACTCGAGTAGGTGCTAGTCACATATATCTGGAGACTGGAATATGCCCATCGTGCTGGTTAATACACTGATTAAGGGAAAAATGAAAAACAGATTTTGTCCAAACACTCCAACTAGAATTTGCTCATGTTCAATGCTTTTTAATGGTGCTTCATCTACTGCTACTTGCTTGTTATCATTCAATAAAACTTAATTTCGATTCCATTATGCTTCTTCCGACCCAATCACTCGAATACTGTGGTAATTTGGAACATTGAGTCCAGTGCAGTGCCTTAATTGTACAAAATATCGGCCTATTCATGTTCGTTTCATCCTTTATGTACTTTACCTATTCCATGATAGGCTATAACGTTGTATATTTTCTCCGGTAGCTTAACATATTACTGTATCTTCATTTGGATTGATCACACGCATGCTTCATTAGATATTTACTAGTAAGTTTTTCAAGAATTCCTAATGTTGATTTTCTCTGCCTGACAGTTAATCACGAACCTATGCTGTCAAAAGCTGGGAGTTCAACGCAACACCATCCCCTCCGCAAAATTAAACCCGTACACTGGTGGCTCCTAGTGGCTCTCAATATATTTCTCGTGCTAGTTGGTCAAGCTGCCGGAGTTCTACTGGGAAGATTTTATTATGATAACGGTGGAAACAGTAAATGGATGGCCACTTTAGTCCAAACAGCTGCTTTCCCGATTCCATTCATTCCATATTTCTTTCTCCGCTCCCCTGACGAGTCTCAGAATCTATCAACCTCACCTTCTATTCTTTCTTTGTGCTCTATTTACATCTTCCTTGGAGTCGTAATATCTGGAGATGACATGCTGTATTCCATTGGCCTATCGAACCTATCTGCTTCTACTTATTCTCTCATTTGTGCAACACAGTTGGTATCCAACGCAATTTTCTCTTACTTCATCAATCATCAAAAGTTCACTTCTCCAATCCTTAACTCTGTGGTAATCCTTTCCTTGTCCGCTGCCCTTCTTGCAATAAATGACGAGTCTGATGCCCCTGGAGGGGTATCAAAAGGAAAGTACATAATTGGTATTGTTTCTGCTCTTGCAGCTTCTTCTCTTTACTCGCTTTTGCTCTCTCTCATGCAGCTAACATTTGAGAAAGTCTTGAAAAATGAAACTTTCTCTGTAGTTCTTGAGATGCAAATTTATACTTCAATTGTAGCTACTTGTGCCACCACTATTGGTCTGTTTGCAAGTGGAGAATGGAACACTATAAGGGGAGAAATGGACGATTTTACTACTGGGAAGGTTTCGTACGTAATGACTCTAGTTTTTATCGCCATTTCATGGCAGGTTTGTTCAGTTGGTGTTGTGGGACTGATATTCGTCGTGTCTTCGTTGTTCTCAAATGTTATCAGTACAATGTCTTTGGCTGTTACTCCTATTGCATCTTTCATAATCTTTCATGATAACATGAATGGCGTGAAGATAATTGCAATGCTGCTCGCTTTCTGGGGTTTTGCTTCGTATATATATCAGAACTATCTTGACGATCAAGAGAGACGGAACCGAGTTGAGGGTAATGATGCTGGTGAATAATATGAGTAGGATTTGATGCAATAATTTGGGAGAACTTATCTATTAGAGTTGAGAACATTTATTGCATTCTTGTGAAATTCACCGATTGGAAATGTATGAGTTGCTTTTGGCAACTTAGTTGACCACAAGTGCAAATGGACATCCTGCCAGTACAGGAGAACGGGGGAGATGATGATCTTGTCGTTGAGGTAACGTGTGAAAGGAGAACGGGTTGAGGAGTGGGACAAGGTGTATGATTTGAAAAGCAACATTTTTCGAGTCGAATTCAAGGTGAGTTAAACTTGTGTGGTGCAGGACTGGTGTATAACTTATGAGTTCTCACTGAGAAGGATCACAATGTGAATAACTTATCTTCTTGGATCATCCATTTTGCAGCTATTTATGTCAGTCACTATTCAGGGAAACTAAAGCAACATGGTTGATGACATGATGTCAACAACAACAGAAACCAGTCCGACTGAGACATCTATGGAAATGATATACCTGCTGATCATAACTTGTGCTTACATCTGATTTGCTCTCATAGCTTGTTAGCATCAAAATTTTCTTTGTGAACTTGTTGTTATAAGCATTATTGTTTCGAAAGGCAGTACAGTTTGCTATACCAAATCGTGTACCATCTCATCTCATGTACCTCCGCCAAGATCATGAAAAATGACAATGAATAATGGAAAAAGAGACGAAAATACTTGCTTAAATCTTTGCCAACAAATTATAACTCTGTCTTGTTGGGTGTAAAATGCTATCAAACATAATTTATCCTACCTTTATTTATTATCCATGGACACTATTTGGTTTTCGCAATCTTGACAACAGTAGTATAGGAATAGTATAGGAGGTGATATGCGGTTTGGTACGATAAATTCGGAACAAAAGTTTTAGGTGTAAAGTTGAATACAAATTATTGTTATTAGGATTCGACTATTTCTATCATATATTTCAATCAAAAATCAAATCATTCACGTAAATATCACGTACAAGTTACCAATCACAAAAATAATAAAAAAATTCCAAAATTAATTCGAAAAGGTATAAATTCCCAAAATAGAGTGAGGCGAGAATAAAAAGTAAAAAGGTTATCCTTTCCTTGTGAAATGGCAGATTGAAACTTAATAATTTTCCACCTTACATTTCGACCAGCATTTTGACTTAAAACAGATTCGTGTTGACCATCAATTCACCATTTTTAGGTTGCACCCACTTACATCAGATACGATTAGCTCATTGGGTCAGCCAGTGGTCACACACGTGTCGCCCACCTATTAGACCATATGAGATGACCCGACCCAGCCCCACCCATCCGACCCAACAAGACCCTCCCTGGCTGAAAGTTATGTCAGCTATCTGACCCCAGAAAATCTGCAACAGTATAAGAGTCTGAGTCCAATTTGTCTCACTTTGACACTTTTTTCTGGGTTCTTGGTTTAGTTTTTCCCTCTTCACCCAAGACCTCTGTTAATTCATTCTTGCACGCACTCTATAGTCTCGGATAGCCTTTTCGAGATGGCAGGTATTTCATCTCTGTTCTATTATCGCTTTCCTTTTATCTGAATTTCAGTTTATTCATGTGGGTGTGTTTGATTTTAATGTGTAAATGTCTTATCTAGTTTCTGGTGCATGTGAGTAAATCCAATTTGATTAGGTTTTTAGGTTGATCTTTTTACAAGACTATTTTAGCTGAAAACGCTTTTACTGTTTAAGCTATCTGTTCACAATGTTTCCGAGTATATTTCTTGCATGTATGAGTTGTTAAAGGCTTTTAGTGTACTAGGTGAGAGGACTAATGGAGTGGGATATATATATATATGTACTACTTATATGAGAACGAAAATTGCACGAAGAAATGGATGATTTTTCATTGGTACTGAAATGAGTTGGGTGTACTGAGTTCATATGATGGTGGTCTGGTAGATTCTAGATGTTGATGTAGGCATGTAGCTAGCTAGGCAAGGCACACCATTTTCGTGGCTGCTTTTTACCTGAGCAATTCTCTAGGGAAAGCTGAAAATAGGGAGTTATGTAAATGGTTGTGATCGTAAATAGTCCATTGCTAATAGTTTGATGTATGAGAAGCTGATAAGAACCAAATCTAACCTTGTTTACAAAGAGGCCATTAGAGTGGGTAGTAAGCTGATAATCGATACTATGCTGCAAGGATCACATTTACTGGTGCCAATGAACTTTATTCGTGCCATATAGCTATAGAATACGTGATCACATTTCTATTCAAGATGGGATTTAGTGTATTCTCCTTTCCGCAGATAAGCCAGCAATTGTAGTTATCAGAACTTGTTACGGAAAATCTTTTCATTTTCAGCCGTTTCTTAGTTACGGGCGTTAAGTTAGAGAAGAATTGGTGTTTGACGAAACCACTGTTGTTGGTATCCAGAGTATAATTTTCAGGCATTGATGAGGGTTCAGTGAAAATAGAAAAACTGAACAAGCTCTTCTACGTTTGATCTTACGTGTAAAAGCTTATCTGATTTGCAAATGGATTTTTTTTTATATCTTCTTCTTTTGGTATAGTTGTTTGCTAATGATAAAATTTGCACTAAATGACTGTCAAATTATGACATATACTATGATACATCCTCATCCTGTTTCGCTAGTAGTCATTCTTCTTAGTTCATTTTCTGTAGGATAACTTCTTGTATTACAAGTGATTTGGGTAATCAATTAATCGTCACAGCTGTTACTAAACCGATTCTCATACCATATATTCATCACCCTCAAAATCTTGTATGGTTTCATAATGATTATGAGCTTGCACTTGTGCGTCGAGTGTAAAACTTGGCACAGGCATCGATGAAACACTGCTATTTGTTTATTTGGCACCATAAATACAGATTTCTTCACAGAATGAGTGAGTCAATTCTGATCGGTTACATTTAAAGACTTGTTATTTATACTCCAGTGGCCTTCAAATCTTGAGTTGCAATGCTCCTCAACCCTGTATTATGCTGTTGTATAATTTCAAGTTGAATGTTATTGTTTGCCGGCCCGAAGTATTTCTTACTGTCTTCCCTTTTGTGTCAGCTTACACTCCTTCACAAAATTGTAAAATCCTCAAAATTATTCTTAAACATAGCTGTATTGGAAAGGGAGTCTGTGTATGTGCTGTTATAGACTGCTGCATGTTTCAACTTTATGCTCTCCTTTTCTGATCCTAATGGTATTATTTTGACAATCCATCGTGTACCTGCATTTCTTTTTCTTTTTTAATCCTGTGCTGGTCGCATCCATCTGGAACATGTCTAAGATGCTGATTAATACACTGATAAGAAAGGATTTCATGGAACTAGAATTTTGTATTACTTGGAGCCATTCAAATATCATTGAATGGAACTCATTTCAGTTCTATCAATATATTGGATTTATGGTGGCAATTATGTTAAATCCAACCCGATCAGTCGAATACTGTAGTAATTTGGAACATTAGATTCAGTACTTTAATTGGACAAGAGACCAGGCTATCGCTATTCATGTTCGTTTCATCCTTTATTTAGTTTACCTTTTCAGTTTCACTGATAGGCTATAATACTGTACATTCTCTCTGGTACCTTACTTAACATATTATCTTTATTTGGATTGATCACATGCTTTCTTCATCCTATATTTACTTTAGTTTTTCAAGAATTGCTTTAACGTTGTAATTCCTCTGTCTGACAGTTAATAAAGAACCTATTCTGTCAAAAGCTGGGACTTCAGTGCAACACCACCCCGTACGCAAACTTAAACCCGTACACTGGTGGCTTCTAGTGGCTCTCAACATATTTCTCCTGATAGTTGGTCAAGCTGCAGCAGTTCTATTGGGAAGATTTTACTATGACAAGGGTGGAAACAGTACATGGATGGCCACATTAGTCCAAACAATCGCTTTCCCCATTCTATATATTCCATATTTCTTTCTCCGTTCCCCTGACGAGTCTCAAAATCAATCAACCTCACCTTCTATTCTTATTATGGTCTCTATTTACCTCTTCCTTGGAGTTGCAACTGCTGGAGATAACATGTTGTATTCCATTGGACTATTATACCTATCTGCTTCTACTTATTCTCTCATTTGTGCTACACAGTTGGCCTCCAATGCAGTTTTCTCCTACTTCATCAATCATCAAAAGTTCACTTCTCTAATCCTCAACTCTGTGGTAATCCTTTCCTTCTCCGCTGCCCTTCTTGCTATAAATGATGAGTCTGATGCTCCTGAAGGGGTATCAAAAGGAAAGTACATAATTGGTATTGTTACTGCTCTTGCAGCTTCTTCCCTTTACTCGCTTTTGCTCTCCTTCATGCAGTTCACATTTGAGAAAATCTTGAAAAAAGAAACTTTCTCTGTAGTTCTTGAAATGCAAATTTATACTGCACTTGTAGCTACTTGTGCTACCACTATTGGTCTCTTTGCAAGTGGAGAATGGAAGACTATAAGTGGCGAAATGGACAACTTCACTACCGGAAAGGTTTCTTACATAATGACTCTGGTTTTTACTGCCATTTCATGGCAGGTTTGTTCAGTTGGTGTAGTAGGGCTGATATTCATAGTGTCTTCACTCTTCTCAAATGTTATTAGTACAATGTCTTTGGCTGTTACTCCTATTGCTTCTTTCATAATCTTTCATGATAGCATGAATGGTGTGAAGATAATTGCGATGTTGCTGGCTTTCTGGGGTTTTACTTCGTATATATATCAGAACTATCTTGACGATCAAGAGAGACGGAACCGAGTTGAGGGTAATAATGATGCTGGGGATGAGTGTTGATGGTGAATAATAGATGAGAAGGAATTGATGCAATAATTTGGTTGGACTTGTCTGTTAGGTTTTCAGAACATTACTATTGCATTCTTTGTGAAATTGACAGAGATGAAATGTATGAGTTGCTTTTGGCAACTTAGTTGGATAACATTGTAAATGTACCACAGCTGCAAATATTCATCTTGCCAATACATGATCAATTAAGCAGCATAATATGAGATGGTTTCATCATCTGATATAGTTTACCCCCATCTTCCATTTATTTTTCCTGTCATTTTCTTTTATTATATTGTTTGTTTGCTCTTTCTTCTTTTCCTCTTGAGTTATTTATTATTATTTTTTTGAAACGGCGAAATTTTATTCATAATAAAAGAGATTTTTCCATGGAGGTGTTCACAAGGTTTGCACAACAATACGATACAAAACTACCTCGAAACCAGAAAAATTCTATAACAAATGTGAATTACCCAATAATAGTTATGGCGCGGCCGGGACAAATCAAAACTACATTGTTCATTATTTGGTATTTTGATCAAAGTTGGAATCTATGCATGTACATAAATCAAGATTCTGATATCCACACTCACATAAACATTAATCGATTAAATATCATTACACTCTTCATATTTTGAAACCCAGACCTAAATTAATCGCAGATAGTAAATAGCGATGGAAACGTTGGGAGAAAAATCAGACTCGAATGTCCATCTGGTCACTTCCCAACGTCAAAAATTCAGCCGGAACAGTTTGGTGTTGTCACCATGCTTATATAATTAAAATAATTATATCAATGTAATTCTATATTATATTATTTTATGTAATAATAAAAATATGATCTTCCCAAATAAAACTAAGTCAATTGAAACTTGATCCAGTTTTATATGATGAAGGTTCAACCACTTCAACGGTATCAAGTGTCAATTTGGCGGTTTAAAAAATCATGTTAGTCCATAATTCTTAAAAGAAACGGGTTTTTATAAACTTCATGGGTTATTGTCATATTTATAAAACACAAAGGGGTATTGTGCATATTTAGCAAACGACTAGGGATCTTTAAGCAATTTACCCAATAAAACCCTGCAGGTCTGAAAACTTTAGTGAAACTCGACTCCGCGGCTCCGCCTCTACGGCCACCGCCTCGCCTCCAGTACCGATCTTGTTTACCCTCTCTGTCGGCGGATATAGCTAATAGCTTGAATTCCAACTGAGACTCGGAGTCTGTTCAGGTTTGCTTTTCTAACATTATGTGTTAGTACTAATTTACATGCCCTCTACGTGTTCGATAAAATTCTTGAGAGACCATATTAGTTGTTATTACAGCTGAACAGGATGGAGCCAGAGATGGAAACAGTTGAGCAGCGACTCAGGTCTTTTACAGGCCAGCTCCAAACGGAATGGGGTATTCTTGACAGACTTGTGTACAAGCATAAGAACCAACATAGGAGAAGTTCCCACTTTCAGTATATTCTCAAGGTTTCAACTCTTCTCATTCTTAATTTCGTTCATGATTGTTTGTTGCTACGTTGAAGTGGATTCATTTGATTAGTTTCTGTATATGTCAGTCAGGTTAGTTGTGTATTTTATTGTATTCCTTTTGGCTGGCAGGTTAGAAGGGATATGAAGCTCCTAAAATTAGCTAAGATGGAGGAGATTGTGGAAGCCGCGTTCTTGGTGATTAACGGGAATCGACCTAAGCAGAAGCTGCAGCTTTTAGAAAGGTTAATGAACTTGAACTATATATCATGTTGGACACAAGTTCTATCATGATCTTTTTCTCTTTCTCCTAGTTAAATATGTCATATAATGGTCTTGATTCTCTGTTTTCAATCGAACTGGATTCTAGTTGTTTCCATTTTCTATGATAAATAGAAAACATAGATATTGCATGTGGATTGGATTACTCGAATGTCTATTGCCCTCTAGAAGTAGTAGTGATAAAGTGGTGATTCTAATGCTATGTGGTACTCTACTACTCTACATGAAGTTCTTCTGAAAAATGAAATAGGAGCACAATTAGCCATCTTTGTGGCCCTCTATGATCTGTTACCACTATATAATACAAAGTATTATTTATATGCATCGTCACAGTTATGGTTTAGTTTGTATCCATACTATTTAAAGGTACACCAATTGAAACAAAGTTAAGTTTGTTTTTATAGTTTTATTTGCTCGGATAAATACTTCATCGTGGTATCTTTGTATCAATACACACTCATATATTGCAAAGGAAACGCAGACTATACTTAATTAGTTTTTTTTTCTCTCGTTTCATTTTTGTATGGGTTAAGTTTGAAGAGAAGATCTGATACTGACAAATATAACTTCTTAGAGAGACTTTTGGGAGTTACACGCCTTCTGTCGCAGGTGGCCTTTTTCTTCCCTTTCAGAATTTCTGCGCATGTTTAAGCCATTAGCATTATATTAATTTTTCTCATTGTTGCAGATGGTTGAACCAATCCTAAAGGCAGCTATGTATCCTTTCCACCTTGACTAATTATACTTGCAATTTATTCGATTATTAATCTATGCATTCTATGATGTCTTATAACACTGTTGTCATAAGGAAATACTGTCTCTATTGCATTCTTGCTACCAAAATTTAAATGATTGTCAGCGTTATGTTTCCAGGACATTCCTTTTTTACATTTCTTATATAGTGGCTGCAGTTTTTCGGCATTAAGATTGCTCAAAACAAATTTTAGTCATCCTTTCCTCTCGTAATATTTGCCCTGCTTAGTGAGAGATAGAGTTTTTTTATCTTCATTGAATTATTGTGTTGCTGTGTCATAAAGTATGTTCTACAAACTCCTATAAGTCAAACCAATGAGCAATGGATATCATGACTTTCATTTACTTGTTACCCCTCAGCTCTCAATTCAAAGTTTCCACTGGCTTTTAGCATTTAAGTCATGTAATCTTTTTCTTAAGAAAAGCTTGCTACTATTGTTCATGTTTCCAGGAATTTTGTTCATGTGATTGTTTCCAGGAATTTTTTTCATGTGATTGCATAATCAAAAACTGTATTCGCTACTAGTAATTTCCTCAACTATCCTTAGGCAAATATCTACATTGCTTGCCCAATCCTTCTTCATGAAATTTTCACTGACGACATTGGCAGTTCTTGCACGTATGCGTGTACTGGTTCAACAAGTAAGCATATCTCTCTTTATCAAACAACTTGAAAAAGTGTCTCTGTATTCTCTTGCTATAATTTTTGTACATGTGAGCATTTTTGGCAGTTTTTCTTCTTTTTAATCAGGAAGAGTTTGATGGTATTTTGTTTTGTCATCGAGTATTTGGTGGCATTCGTACTACAGAACTCTCTAGAATTGTTCTCAACTTGTGTTGTTGAGCTAGTATTCACGAGGTCTGGCCATAGTTGTTAATAATGTGCATATTTTGATCTTTTCTTTCTTCGCAGATCCTTCTTGATGCTGTCTATGTGTACAATGCAGTTTCTGCACTTTCTCGAAAGGAGCAGACTGTGAAATTAAATCAGGAAGGATTTGAGGTGTTGTGGACTCCTTGCTCATTTAATGATCATTTTTTACTACCTTTTCTTTTGTTGTCTTTTGTATTTTCTTGCTTGTAGTTTGCTTAAGATATTTTCGTCTGCTTCACTTTTCAGGTTTACAGAGAATATTATCCTAATAAAAAGGAAGAAGCAATTGTTTTGCTGGAGTGCATTTGGCAGACAGATAAGTATGTTTTAGTTGAGAGGATAAATCAAGTTGAGAATGAAAATGTGGAGAAGGATGACCTGGAAGATATATCAGAAAAGAGATCAGATATTCAATATGAGAATATTGAAGTCGTACTTGGAGGTAAGCTTTCTTTATCCTGAAAGCTCGACATGATTTTCTTCCCTAATTAGAAGTCAAACTTGGTCTTTGTACTATGAACATTTCTGGAGCATTTGTAAGTGAATGAATGCGCTGTATAATTTCATTTGATCATCGACGTTCAATCAAATATGATTTCCAGTATCTTATTACATGATATTTTTGGATCATTAGTGATAGCTGAAGGACTAGTAAGCTCATAAGGTTTAAACATTTCTTAGAAACTTCATGTTACTATTTCCTGCTTGTATCAATGTCGGAATATTTCTTTCTGGATTAACTTATATTTTCGTGCTTTACTGCTTTATTGCTATTGAACTTGTATCATCCAGAGGAAGTGTGTTTCTAGCTTATTGCAGTGAATATAATAGTGTAGAAAACTAAGGAGTTATTTCTTCAATAAAATAAAAGGTAGTATTGCCTGCAACAGTGGGTATAAAAGCATGTATAAGTTATTTTGGAGCTTGATGAATACTACAGCCGTTTAAACGTGGAAATTATGCCTAGCTGCTTCAAACTATTAGAGCTTTGCCATCAGAATCCAAAAGCAAGAAGAGTTTCTACTTATTTTAGAGAAACAGTCGCCTAAGCTGGGCTTCAAACCTGAAAGTATCCCAAAAGCATTCTTGAGTTAAAGCAGCAGTGACGCACTAAGGACACTCCTGCACATTATCTTTAAACTCTTTCCTCTGCCTAACGTCCTTTGGGATTTTCTTAGTGTAACTGTCGATTAAGAAGTGATTTTCTACGACTTATACTGCTATCTTTTGTTTTCTGCAGTTGACGAGATTGTTGATTCAGAAGTTGACCATCTAACAACAGATCCTCTGAATGCTGGACAAAACAAGAGTAACTTGGGCGTACAGAGTGATCAAAATAATGTTGAGGATGCCTCAGAACTTGCTGTAGCTTCTGATAGTATAGTTCCCAACATGGAAGTTATTACAGAACCATCGCAATTGGTACTGAATGAAACAAACCATAAGAGGTCGATCTCAGATTGTACATCCATAGCTGAACCACCCGAACTACCTCCTCAAGAAGCTGGTTTGACTTCTACTTCTAGCACATCTCCGTTCCCAGCTCGTGCGCGTGAAGTGAAGAAGAGGAAGGTAGCATTTATATCTGTCAAACCTCCAGCGCCTTCAAATGCAGACAAGTTGAGGTTTCAGACGGAAGGAATAGACAAAAGTAGTGGAGAGAGAGATTCATTTTTCAGCTTGCTTACTGGGAAAAATGAAGACAGTTTCTTGTAAGCTGTGTTAACTTGCTTTGTTCAATTTTTTTTTTTTAATTATATGGATTAATTTGCACAATATGCATCTAATCTACCAAAGAAGTACCATATGAATTCTTTCTGCTTCACTCTATAAATCATCAAAAACTCATTTTGACATGCATAAGCACAACACATCTCTATTCTCTGAGTAATCATTGCAACATCTTCTCACATACGACAATGTATGATACTACGTACAATGTGAAAGAGTATCATATCAGTTACGTACGAGCCCCAATAATAAGTTAATACTTCAACATCTAATAAACCGTTATCGTTTCAACCGAGTTGGTTCACGATCTACAGTGTCCTCCATGACTTTCTTTAGTCTATTGTGACGGCGAGCAGCCAAAATTTCAAACAATTGGCATTCGACAGTTCCTACTTCCTACTCGTTTACTCAACAACTCTTCACATTGATAAACCTTTTGTAATTTGATAAGACTTATAAAATGCGAACCGACAGAATCTAAATAAGTGTTGTGAAATTGAAATAGAGTTGACAATGATGATTGATGAGATTTAAAACAATTTTGCAGTAAGTTAATTGCACCTACCGATTGATTAATTTTAATTGCTGACAATCTTGATTTCAGTACTCCAATATTAATTGATTGAGATGAAAATAAAATTCATGAATCAGATCATTTGCATAAGTGTGAGGAGAATTTGTCTGCCGCAATCTACGTCCTAGTGATCATGGTAGCTAGATTGAATAATTCAAGAATGTGAAATATTGTATACAAATGTTAATCATTGTTTCGAGTTAATTAAGCATCAAATACCTTCTCTTTCATTTTGTAAATCATGTTTAATTAATTTTATCAGAGGAAGGTCTAAAGTCGCATCCCTAAGACTGAATTCAACAAATACCGTAATAGACAGCTTTTTAAAATAGTGGTGTTAGACCAGGTGAGTTGAGTATTGTCTTGAGCTCCAATAATATTTGGGCCAAGTAACTCGGCTGTTAAATAAATGAGAAAAAAAATCAGATTCGAACTCGGATAACATTTTAATCGAGTTTAGACTCGGCTCATTAAATAAAGGAGAAAAAAATTAAGCTCGAACTCAAGCCATAATATTTATACAATTATACTCGAGCTTGGCTCATTTGGCTCGAACGAACTTTAATGAGTTCGAGCCGAGCTCATGATAATTGCAAATAAACGTGTGAAAATATGAAATAAAATGCTAAATTAAGGAATTTAAGATTTCATATTACAAATCAACATCTAAAATTATATAATTATATAGTATATCAAAGACTAACAAAAGGCAAATATAAACAATTCAAGATGGACACATGAGCTTGAAAACGTAGGGTATAGTATGAAGGTTATGGATATATGACGAGCCGAGTTCGGCTTGTTAACACACCGAGCATTAATTTAGGCTCAAGTTTGGCTCGAAAATCTTATCAAATGAGTCAAACTCGAATTTTAATGAGGTGAACTGAACCGAATACTCGATGAGGCTGGACATCTAAAGCATTACCATAACCCTCGGCGCACTGGGTATGTTAAACGGTTAAATGGGACAAAGTTCGCACAATTCATTTCAAAGCTTACTTAATGATGGATTGATGGCCAAACTTTCAATTGTCAATGGAGGGCTCTAGCTAGCTCTGATCTCCAATTCCCAACGGTGAACTAGCTAGCTAGATTTTTTCCTTTTTTACTTATTTATTAATTTTTATTGTTTTAAAACGGATAAAAACTTTCAATAGAAAAGATTATTAGAAATGCTCCGAGAGAGTTACAAAAATGCAAAGAGTATAAAGAAACCAACCCATACACGGGCAAACAAGGCATACGTACATACAAAGCCCAAAAATGAAGATAAAAAGATCTTTACCACACCTAAAATAACCACACCTCAAGGTTCGAAGCAACATCTTGGTTCCTCAAGCTCCCATATGAAAGTGTAGAAAGTTAACTTCTCCTTTCCTTTAACATGACCAACTCATTATCTTGATTTTCTAAAAACTTGCCAATGCCAATAGTGTATCCATCCCTTGTTAGCAAAGATAAGCTCATTTTTTGCTTTCCACAAGAACCAAATGGTGCAAAACCAATTATTATAGCAGATTCTTGGCACTAGCTAGCTAGCTAGATTCATAGGAGTATAATTTTTTGTTTTCTTCTTTATCTTGGACTAGGTACGTAGTACTATAAATTATTATAGCTTTCAATCTTAGAAGCATTAATCAGACTTATTTCATAATTAGACACTTTTGAATTGGAGCTAGCAAGTAATTAGTTCGGAGAACGTGCAGTGTAATGTTTGTTCGGCACATAATTGAGTATGAATGGAATTAATAGAGATTAGAGACCATCGATGCTCATTATAGTACACGTAACGTATTAGTACAGAATATTATTCTTGGCACTAGTTATAATTAAGAGAATGCATATGATATAGCTACAGTAATTGATTAATAATCCTTTGAGACTTGTTAAATTGACTCATGATCAAGCAAGACAGCCTACAATAATTAATGGTAGTGACTTTGGAGTTCCTTTTTGTGTGGAGAAAATTGAAATTGTTTCATTTTCGAATTAATAGATTGTGAGTTCAAGTAGTTGTATATATAACGAACCAAATTTCACAGTTATAACGAACTAAACAAGCATGTACTAGTACATTATATGCTACCAAACACCATTCTCGTTATTCTCGACTCCGTGTGTGTGAATTATGATTGTTGTCAAGTCTCAATTTCAGATTACTGATTAGAAAGCATGTTTGACTAAGATGAGTTTACACCAAAATTAAAAGGTCTATTGCATAATTTGCATTTAAATAATAAGGTGGTTAGAATATTTATTAATGTGGCCATGCAGAGATTAAGCGGATTATGAGTGGCATAATTTGGATTTATTAACCTGTTTGGTTGGAAGAACCTTTAATTTGGCAGTTTCTTAATTTAAGTTGGCTCACTACAGCTACCTACCCTTATTATTTCTCAACCATACTTCACTGAGTGTTGCTACTGTACTAATATTTCATCGCCTGCTGATTGATAATCATAAAGCTAAAAACAAATCTCTCATTTTCATTCGGATAACTCACACTTGTTGGTTAAACTATTTTTTAGTAATAGATGTTTTTGAAAAATCGGTGCTGATTTTACGGTAACTCAAGAAACTACTGTATATGCTAGTCTCACGGTAGCTTTAGTAAATGGTTGGAAGGCGGATATACAATACGTAATAAAGAATTTGGGGATCAGTATATATAGGTGAAGCTAAGAGGACAAGATCCTATGAAACCAGATCGAGATCTTGTTGGGTCCTTATCTGGTGACGTGTACCACAACCATAAGGGTCTCCACTGTAGCACTTGAGGGTAACTAGTCGAAGGCAGTATAGGCTTCGGTTTGTTTGGACAATCCAGGTCCAACTATTAGTGTCGATGCCTGAGCTCATTGTAAGTTGACGGAACTCACAACTTGAGGGGAGCCAAAACCACTTTTAGTTTGTCGAGGTTAAGTGATCGAGGCCATCTTCTTGTTCACTTTCATAGGCCTTACTCTGGTGACGGGAGACTATTCAAAAAATGACACATTGCACCGTATCAAATTGATGATGAGCCACTTGAAAGTTTCCACGGTATTCACACAAATTATGATACATTATTATTATTATGGAATCTTTAGACTATAGAACTCAATTCATTAGTGATCAAGATATTATATCGAATGAGTAATTAATCTAAATGTCTAGTGGACAATGAAGATTATGATCATTTACTTTTCTTTTTTTCTAAAGAAAATATTATGATAACAAAATGAAATGTCATGTAGTGCCCATACTAGAGCTGGGAATATTGGTGACAGGAGATCTGACAAAGATTAATTGGTTCTGGAATGGATGCTTCTTGTGATCCAGAGCCTGAGGGGCAGTAGCAGACTCAGTCCAAGACTGGACTTTAATGCCTGTGAATTGTGATTTATAATTTGAACAGCTCAACTCCTTTTCATGACCGTTAAACAAAAAATCCCCCCATACCTTGTACGGTCGGGGTCCCCCCCTCTAGTCGGTCGTCGTAAACGAACACTACAATACATTAAGTATGGTTTTACTAATATCTTATCATCTGGTCCCCCAAATACCTTACTATTAATTTACCCACAAGTACGTTACATTTGTGAATTTCTCCATGATGGATGATGATGATGATGGTGAAATGAGTGTTTTTCTTAACTTACAAATTCACTAATCTTGTCAAATGCACTTTTCTTATATGGAATCGATTATGCACCTTTGTTTGCATCGCCTCACTCATCCTAATCTGCTTTAAATATTGTAGTGTAATCAATGATTAGGAGAGGATTATACTACGCAAAACATTAAATCGAGATATGAAATTGCATTAAACCGACACATAACATGTTGTGATAGTACTGTTTCCCTATTTGAGTTTTAAATGTTATGATCCTATCCAAGGGTCAACCTCACACTATCACACTTCTTTTACATCCTTAACCAAACTCATCCATGTTCATAAAAACACAACTTCAACAAACTGCACTCCATCAAACATCCATGATGGAGTTCTCTAGTGGGGGGTCAGCCAAATTATGCACCCATCCCACTCAACAAAACCACCCCACACCCAATGTTTGTTAAACCCACTCTCACAAACAAATCCAATGCAAGGGCTTTCATGTAATTGCATCATAACCATTTCCACTATAACAAATCAAAGCGATATCATACCATATAGTACAAGAAGATTTCTTAGTAATGCACAGCTATATACTTGCTATATGTATATATTTCATGTCTTTTAGGCCATAATAAGCTACGGTAAAAAAAAAAAAGGACCCGGGGGTAGAACCGTCATTTCACCATGGTCAACCGTCAAAGAGACACCACCTCAGAAATTGTACCTCCCGAAATCCGCGAGCTTGCGAGACCGGTTCTTGCAAAACGCCGCCGTAGAACACCGTGGCTTCGCCTGAACCCTAATTTCCCCATTGGCAGCCGTCTTCGGGCTGGGCCTAACCATCGGGCTCAAAGAAAAAGCAAAACCCGACCCATTCCTGCTATGCCCGGGCCTACTACGTCCTCCGGCCCGAGCACACGGCCCACCGGGGCAAACCTCAACCGGGTGGTCAACTGGATTCGGATCCGGTTTGACCGACTTGGATCTGAAAAGACCCAAAATCAAGTCCGAAAACTTCCCTCTTCCGGTCCTCTTGGTCTTCTTCACCTCAACCGTCACAGTGGGCGGCACGACTTGCGGCGTACTGTAGAACAGAACGTTCTGCTTCCACGTGGCGTCGGAATTCCGGCAGGATACGTACGGAGAAACGGACTGTGGCAGCGAATGAGTCTCTGAAGGCGGTTCATACTGCGGTTGCGGTTGAGATTGCTCCAACTGGGCCTGAGCGGCGAGTATGGCGGAGAGGCGGTGGCGGAGGCAGGTGGCGCAGACGCCGACGGAGCTAGTGTGGTCAGCGATGTGCCTTCTGCACCTCATGTTTTTTGGGGATTGATTTGTTGATTGAGAGTAGTGTGAGAATTGTTCTAAATTGGGAATGACATTGTTGCAGGCGAGTGTTTTTCTGGTCACGTTTTTGTGTAGAGAGAGAAACAAGGTACAGAGTCTACAGACAGTTTCGAGATGGGTTTTCTTGTGTACTGTGGGCTCTCCTCGTCAGCTTTTTAAGAGAGAGAGAGAGAGATTGAAGAAGGGGATGTGATTATTTATTTATTTATTTATTTGCGATTATTTATTTGTCTTTTTTTTCTTTTCATTTTCTTTCATATTTATGTTTCTTACATATTGGAAGGATTTGCTTGTCACATTCCCAATTTAGGACTATTACGAAAAATAGAGGTCCGATATCCAAAATATTAGTAGGTGTAATTATGCAAAAAGGGAACAATTTTTTTTCAAATTTGTTGACTGGAATTACGTGTATAATGATTAATGAGATAGAGAAAAAAAAAAGGTAACGGTTAATATGAGAATCATGTTAATATGAGAATCATGTAAACTTGCACATGTGAATTTGGGAGTTGTTGTGTCGGGTAATAAAAATTTAAGATTGCACATGTCAAGTAGCACGAGCGGTGTTTTTATGAATGGATATTGAGAGTTATTTTTGTAAAGAGGAAGGAAGAGCTTAAAGTGGTATACGTAGATCGAATTGGATTGTGTATGACGTGAAACTTGCACGTGGTCTTAAATATCGATTTGTCGCTTTGTTACTGTCGTATATGGCAAGTAGCTTGTTGACGTTGATTTGAAAATATGAAGGGATGGTATTTACCGAAACTATGGGGATTATTAGCTAACAATTTAAAATAACGACATCACTATTGAACTGCCATAACGTATGGCATGCATGTGGCCTCGGATATCAATTAGTCGTTTCCTTCATGCTAGTGTATATGATAAATCTTCGGATTTGTAACAAAGCAACAATGTGTTTAAGAGTTACGGTAGATTTTAGCAGAGAACTGGAAATAATGAATTCAGATACCGTATACACAAGAATCAATTGATTTTTGGAGGATGAGAAGTACTAAAAACTTGCAAGGCAGCCACAAAACACGAGAAACAAGCAAATATGAGATCCCAATTGAAACGTCATACGAGTATAGTGTTGAACGTAGGACACAAATATTCAACCAAGTAAACTTAACCCGGAAACACTTAAGTTAAGGGTATGGGTGATTGAAAATAGGACTTGTATCTCTTCTTTAACCTAGTCTTCGTACTATACCGTTAAGCCACTCAATTTTGTTGGAAACAAATTCATTGGTCATCAAGGAAAAATGGAAAATGAATGAAAGAAATAAATGACACTTGAAAATATCATCCAGGTAGAGTTTGAAATGTTCAATTGTTGACCATCAAATGAAGTTTGGATTTGCAATGAGAAAGGTCAAACTGCTTAACTACACATAACACATGCTTGGAGGATGACCATGGCAACAAGGCTAAGCTAAGAAATTGGGACAATTATGAGTCATGACTTGTGCGCACTTTGTTAACTCTCACCGGTACTCGTTAATTACATGGACATTGCGCTCAAGACTCGTTCATATATGACCTTTTAATGATGTAAAAATGTATTACAAAAATCAATAAGCGTAAATGAAAAGATATTGAATTTTAACTTTTGATTAATAATATTGGCCAACTCATTCCGTTAAAAGATAGAAGTGATATCATCTTATCTACAAATTTAAATTTCAGGGGACACAAATTCTTATTCCATAATTCATACTTTCGTAGTCTGAGTTTATTACCTTTGGCGCCATTTAACTTGACGGACTAGTTTCACCGTTACGATTTGGACTAAACTGCGAACATATTTAACGGCATGGAAGATATGCATGCAACACATCTTTGGAGACTCTTCCGTCATTCGACAATTTCGACGTGAATGACATGCACATATACTGTATAGGTTATTACTATATCGTTGAAATTGTTAAATATTTCGAAAATATTTGTTGTTTGTAACAAAGACCAAAGATCACATGCAAGTCTTTTCGGCTTTCCGAAAGTGATGCCCTGGGTATATATATGATTGACAAAGAACTAAATTTTGACTTGTCACTTGTGAACTAGTAGCGGTACTTTTGGGATTGTAAATTGACTCTTCTTACATTGTTATTTTTAGAATCTTTTATATTTATATTTAGATGAGTCATACATTGTCAACTTATATATCATTCTATTATAGATCGAACCATTACAATTTCACAATTAGTACAAAATAACTTTTACAAAGCTAGTAATAAAATATAAATAATCATGCACTTGGCGAGAATTGAACCTATGAACTCTAGAGTCATGTCACATCAGTCTAACCAATTGAATTAGACCTCATTGGCTCTTCTTACATTGTCTTATTAACTTTGAAAATTGTTAAACTTGGTGCTAATTTTTTCCATGATATTAGTATTTGTTTCTTTCCGGATATCAAAAAATGGGGTTTCTAAAGTTAGGCGGACTTCGTCAAATCAGGCAAATTAATCTGAGCTATTAGATATTTGATCTAATGGTTTACAACAGTTTCAACTCTTTGCCCAAGTTTTTAAGGTGTTTGCCCTTTTGCCTTATCCTCGCCATCTCGCCTTTTTAATACTTTAATTAAAAAAATATAATAAAAATATTAAAATTTTGTAAAATACTAGTTTTACCCTCTAAAAAATGAAAAAATTAAGAAATATTTTTCAAAATTTTGAAACTTTTTATTGGACGACATTATTTTATTATTATAATAATTAAATTAATAGATGAAGACCCGCTAACCCGGGTCAATGTTGGGTATGGACCCGTGTCGGGCATTGTCGGGTTCGATCTCATCCCGGTATATGCTTAGGCTCGGCCCGATCCGTTATAAAGCAAGTTGTAGCCCGTAAAATAATATAAAATAGTAATTATATATTTTAATATTCTTTATTTTCTATTTTAAAATTTTAGTTATTGTTTTAATACAAGATTATTTAATTGAATTTGTATTTAATAGAGAAAATAAATTAAATATTTCTCCTCATTGGAGAAGGATTGGCGAAGGAGAATGACATGTTGCATTTTCATTCGGTGTTTGTTGTAAGGTAAAGTGGAAACCTGCATGTTATCAGGCAAGGTAGAAGATTGCCCGACATTAGAAAAGTCCATAAAATTACAATTATAATCATTCGATTTTGCAACTCCACATAGAATAAGTAAATTACTCTTCTTTTTTTATTTAAGGGAATATTACATCTACCTCCCTCACTGGAGGCTCTAATCGCATATATTCCCTCCTTAATTCAACAATTACATATGGATCCAAATTTCAACAATTCAGTTGACTGACTTAGTCTTATTTGAGAACCAAACATGCCTTAGTCTTTTTTCTATTTTCTTTTTCCTTTTCTTCTCTTTTTCTTTTTTCTTTTCTTTTCATTTTTATTTTATTTTCTTTATTTCTTCTCCAAACCTCCGGTACCGGAATCCGATCTCCGGTACCGGAGTGCAGCTCCGGTCGAAGCTTGTAGCAAGCTCTGATCGGAGCAGCAGCAAGCTCCGGTCTGGAGCTTGTTGCTGGCTCCAAATCGGAGCTTGTAGCAAGCTCCGATCGGAGCAGCAGCAAACTCCGATCTGGAGCTTGCTGCTGGCTCCAAATCGGAGCTTGTAGCAAGCTCGGATCGGAGCAGCAGCAAGCTCCGATTTGGAGCTTGGCTTGCTGCTGGCTCCAAATTGGAGGTTGCAGCAAGCTCCGATTTGGAGCTTGCAGTAAGCTCCGGTCGGAGCTGCTGCACCAGATCGACCGATCTGGAGGCTGGTACCGGATTCCGGTACCTTTGAAGAAAAAGAAGATGACAAAAAAAAAATATTAAAAAAAATTAAAAATTGGGCCTTGTTTTGAATTTTAAATTTGTGGGGGTTTACTTTACAATAATATTTGAGACCTTTTTACAATTTAAATAAGTTATGTGGGTTTACTTTATATTAAATAGTGTTAATATTGTGGAATAGAAATTTTTTGAGGCAAATGTGTAATAAACACAAATTTAGGTTGTTTGGGCTTTATTGAAATCTGATAATTATGCAGGGGTAAAATTGTACTTTCCAGACTTTAATTCAGGAAAAGTCAAGATCGTGGGCCTATATGTAATTATTTAAATCTAACAGGGAAAGTTATGTAATTGTTGATCTAAGGAGGTAAAATCTATAATTGATGAATCTAACAGGGGGTCTGGATGTAATTCGCCCTTTATTTGAAAAAAAAAAAAAGCATCCATTTTTTTATTATGGGATGTCTTCACGGCCAATCAGGCGCAAGTTTTATAACTTATTTGCTATGTTATTTTCAACTTCCGGTGTTAGTTCAAATTTGGGTCATTAATATTCATTATTCACTCCTCAATTGTTCAATTATTATTATTATTATTATTATTATTATTATTATTATTATTATTATTATTATTATTATTATTATTATTATTATTATTATTATTATTATTTTTCTTATAGTCTAGACTTTTATTAATCACGCAAAATTGGAAGGGAGTCGAGAGACAAGTTGTACTCCCACCCCTTTCTGTATACGAAAACTAAGTCTAGAAAAAAGAAAAACACCACTTATGACATCATTAGAATGACTAACAGATAAGCACTTGAGTCGCGAAAGAGTAACCAAGGCCTCCTCGTTCAGCTCCCCAAAAGTAGAGAAGGCGAAAGGGATGAACGAGTAGCTGTCCTCTGCACACTTAGAAGAATACTTCCTCTTTTTCTTCTTAACGGCAGTCTGCAAAGCAGCTCTAGGAGCCCAAGAATCCAATCCCCCACCAGCAAAAAGGAGAGACACCCGTGACATCCAAACAAGCGTCTTTGCCTTGGGACCAATTTTACATCAACAGATCTGCTAGACAAAGGTCCCGCCCATCATCATAGATGAACCCCATAGGGGCCTCTTTTCGCACCGCAGCACCAACTTTGGAGCAGATATCAACCAAAGTATCGCGCATGAGATTGTGCCGGAACTTTACCCCCACCTCGCTAGAATAGTGAACAACGTGGTCACCCCATTGGTCCATCCGATGCACATGACAACTCGAGCAAGAAGAACCATCAGGGAACAAAGGGACCGCCAGGCGATAACACAACACGGCTCAGAATTGTCGTGGGTTAATCCGCTGCCCCAACCCGTCAATAGGAATGGTGAAAAGGTAATCATGTGCATGAGTGGCGCACACAACCAAGAAGAGCCTCCTGTCGACGACTCAAACCAAAACGTGACGTCAGATGTGCATCAATGACAACAAAATAGCTCTTTGCCAAAGACTTCATGAATTGGGGGGCAGGAGAGCTAGTGGTAGCAGGGAAAAGGCCATCCATCCGTCCATGGGGGTCCTCCCTCGGCTAGAAAAGTTCGGTCTTATCCACCACAAGAACGGGACCTATTACCGACGGATACTATCCGTCGGTAACAGGGTACCGATCCGTCGGTATGGCTTTACCGACGGATCGGCAACCACTTACCGACGGATAAATAGCCCGTCGCTATTTTATCCGTCGGTAATGCCTTTACCGTCGTTTCGTATTCGTCGCTAAATTTAGCAACGGATAATACCGACGGACTGACGAATAAGGGCGTTGACCAACCCTTATTCGTCTGAGCGACGGATAAATTTATCCGTCGGTGACGTTTACCGACGGATAACGTCATCCGTCGGTTATGACCGGTTGACTAAGTCAGTCAACCGGTACTTACCGACGGATAACGTTATCCGTCGGTAGTTTTTTTTTTTTTGATTTTTTTATTATTTTTCTTGATAATTGTAGAACAACCTGTTTAATAACATAAATTTACGTACTAAAAATTAAAAATCATTAAATTTGAATTGAAAATAAAATTCAATAAAATTCAATTCTTCAAAATAGAAAAACGTTTACTACAAATGTAAATGTGAAAGTTTTACAATCGTACTACAAATGCCCAACTAAAATGTCAAAATCTAGGGACGACGACCACTAGAACCACGACCACTGGAACCCGAAGGAGCATGAGAACTGCCTTGCAAACCCACACTCCCCGCCGTACCAGGGCTCCCCTCCCCGGTCTGAAACACAGCTGCCTCTGCGAACGGGTCCATGCCAATGGGATGCTTCTCCAGCAGCTTCTTCAGCACGAAATTCTGCGTCTCCACCTGACACAAGTAATGATCGATGTAGTTAAGAATATGAAAGATAGATGCAAGCAATGTAAATGAGCATACAAGTGGTTATACATCTACATGACATATCAACATAATATTAGCATACAAGTGAATATACCTGAGACACAAGTGTGTTCTGAATGCTCATCATCCTAGCATTCTCGGCCTTAAGTGCTGCCATCTCCTCAGCCAATCGAGAATCTGAGCTGAGGTAGAACCGGATGAGCGCTGAAATGATTCAGCTGCAAGAGAACGTCCCAAGTTCCCTAAGCCATAGACCGACCACTTAGGGCCAGGAGGGTTCACCTCGAGGAAGGCAGCGTTCTCTTCCTCCATTGTAAGTATGTCACCCTTCTCTTGCATCTTAACCTTGTAGAAAGCCTCAACCTCCTCCTACAAGCAGTTAAGCAATACATGAGTTGATATATTACAATACATATACGAAGTTTTTAAAAAGAAATACAGTACAAGTAACTCAAACTACTCATTTATGTACTTACATTCAGTTTCTTGGCTTTCTTGCATGTCCACTTGCCGTTCTTGAACTTGGCATTTTTCACCATGGTCAAGTACGATTCACATCCTTGTTCAGTGAGCCTCTGTTCATTTTGCAAAGTAATAAGTGTCAGTGTTTACAATAAAATTTTAAGAATATTGAAAGTGACTGGAGTAAAGCACAAGTTAACTTACTGCATTGAGGTCACGAGTGGCCTGAGACTGTGTGCCGAGATGGTGCTTCGAATAGTCCTCGTCATCACCGGAGCTGCTTTTGTCCGCCCGTACTCGATTCTTCTTGTTCTGATCTGCTAGTTCCTCGGCATCCTGTGTCTTCCAGTAAGCCAACCACCGAGGCCACTCGCTGTCGTGGATGAATCTAGGCTTCACTCGAGACTCCTTAAGGTCGTGGACCTTGTCTCGGGAACAACGAGCACCAACAGTGTTGAAAACAAACCAAAGCTCCTTCAATAGCACGTTTGGCAAGTAGTAGTGTTTCTAACCACCAAAACAACCAAAGGTCACAATTTAGAACGACACAACAATCAATACAACAAGAACAAGATTAACGTAAGCACAATGGTGACTAACATATCACCCAAATATAGTGGCTAACATACCACTCACATTTCCCTAAAAAAACAACTAACACATGGTGACTAACATATCACCCAAATATAGTGGCTAACATACCACTCACATTGTCCTAAAAAAATAACTAACACATGGTGACTAACATATCACCCAAATATAGTGGCTAACATACCACTCACGTAAATTTAGAATAAAAATAAAACAACGTTTACTACATTTAAGATTGTTACAATACCCGCATCTCATCGAAGTAGAAGCCAATGACATGGTCAGGCAGCCTTGACCACTTTTCCCCACCACGGTCCTCAGTCGGTGTTGGAGCAATGAACTTCTGCATGATGATGTCACCGATCTTCGAATGGGCGGATGCAGGGTAAAACCTATTATGATTGTTAAATACAAATAAGAATGAATAAGCATAATAAAGTATACGTAATATGTCACAAGTTAAACAATAAACTAAACAGCAGAAAGTGTACTTACGCAGCTTTTCCGTTAGGGAACGGAACAGGCTTCCCTTTATACATGGCACCCAGGGTCGGCGTCACGTATGAGCAACCATCATCAGGTAGGTTCGCAAATGGGTCAAACTTAGCCTTCTTCTTCCTGGTTGACGATGAGGAGCTACTCCCCTCCGAGAATCCAATGATGGGTGGAACTACACCCTGCTCGTACCCTGGGGCTCCAGGAACTCGCAACTCGGGTGGAATGTAGTTGCACCTAGGTTTCGGCATCTGCAAATAAAACAATATCAAGGTTAGTATAATGATATGAAATATGCACGTACAATATAAAACATTATCAATTAACGTAAATGCACATACAAGTGAATATACATATAAATGACATAGCAACATAATTTATTACCAATTAAAGGTTCCTCCAAATCTAACTCTACAAAATGATCCTCGTGCAGGGCAAACTGCCCATCTTTATCCTGTATAGGGCGTCGTGCTACATCATCCACTAAATCCGACTGGAACGAGTTGGTTATGGACTCGTCCTTCTCTATATACTCAATCTTGGAACGAGCACGTATGGGTATCACACCCAACCAATCACCCTTGGCCTTAGACACACCTGGATAGGGAAAGTAAACAGCTTGTGTTGCTTGACTGGCTAACACAAATGGCTCGTACTTTTTGTACTTCTTCTTCTGGTTGATCTCAACCAAATCATAATCCACATGTGTTTTCGTACCATCTGGAGAAGGGTCGTACCAGTCAACCTCAAATAGAACTGTACGTTTCAAAGGTACACCTGGATATTCAATACGAACAATCCGTCTAAGGGTACCAAAGAAATCCTGCCCCTCTCCTCCTATATCTGCTCCAAGCATAGAAACGCCACTGTTGGCAGTTTCTTTGTACAATGACCTGCCGTGCGTGTCAAACCTAAGTCCATTTACTACGTACGATGTGAATGTCACGGCCCCCCGCAAAGGACCACTTGCTAGAGCTAGTACGTAAGGACATGTGATATTGTTGGCAGGAATTCTTGCATATGCACCAAACCATTGTGGAAATTCAGTTTCCACTTGCTGTTGTCGTAAGTACTCAATAGTATCATCTGCCATTATTGGATCATTCTCCAAACAACGTTCTTTAAAGTACCGATCAAATATGGTCATATACTTGTCCACACTTTCACAGTTCCTAAGGATGTAAAAGTGAGCAGCCCTGTACTCTTTCTCTGTCAAATATTCTATCTTCTCCTCACCTATAGGTCGTCCAGTTACCCTAAAGATGGAAAGAGTGATAGAATCATCCTCTTGAACTGTGAAAGTGTTGGCATTTCTAGCCGGCCTAGATGTCTTGGTCATGACATCGTCGTCAAAGTAATAGGAGCAGAAATGAGAACTCTCAGATCGGATGTATGCATTAGCAATGGAGCCCTCAGGTTGAGCTTTGTTCTTGACAAACTTCTTAAGCTTACCTAAGTACCTGTTTATGAAATTACAATTGATTAGATTATTGTTATTAAGTTCGAATGTGTGAATATTGATAGAAATATAGTTAAAGCATTATCATACCTCTCAAATGGATACATCCACCTGAACTGAACCGGCCCAGCATGCAATGCTTCATATGGGAGGTGGACCGGCAAGTGCTCCATAGAATCAAAGAAGCTAGGAGGGAATATGCGCTCAAGCTTGCATAGAATCAAGGGTATGTTCCTTTCAAGTGTCTTCAACACTTCTATTTCAACAACCCTTGTGCACATGTTCTTGAAAAACAAGCTTAGCTCGGTAAGAGCGCTCCAAATGGCTGGAGGTAAGAGTTCTCGAAATGCAATGGGAACTAACCTCTCCATGAACACATGAGAATCGTGGCTCTTCATTCCATACATCCTAGTCTTGTTCAGATCCACACAACGCCCCAACTTCGATGCATAGTTATCGGGAAACTTCAAAGACTTCACCCAATCAAACAATTTTTCTCTAGAATCTTTGTCTATCGTGTAAGCCGCCTTGGGCCATTGACCTTGGGCATTCTTCTTCGATAACCCAGGCCTTTTGCACAAGCCACCCAATTCCTCTCTAGACTTAACTGTATCCTTGGTCTTGTTGGGTATTTGGCAAATTGTGTTGAAACAGTTCTCAAACACGTTCTTCTCTATATGCATGAAGTCTAACATATGACGTATCTTCAAACTTCTCCAATAAGGCAAGTCCCAAAAGATGCTCCTCTTCTTCCACCCACAACCTTTCTGAATCTTAGCATTATGCTTCTCCCAACCAATCTCCGTCACTTTCATAAGTCCCAAGTGTTCGATAATTGCAAATATTTGCTCACCGGTTAGTTGTTTGGGGGCCCCTTTGGTCTCAACTCTGTTCTTAAGGAATCGATCCTTGTCGTTCCTAAATGGATGATGATCCGATAGAAACCTTCTATGGCAGTCAAACCAAGTTTCCTTGCCACTTTTGTCAAGTCTAAAAGCATTAGTATCCTCCAAACAATGTGGGCAAGCATGAAATCCAGAAGTCTTCCTCCCAGAAAGCATAGAGTAAGCCGGAAAGTCACTAACAGTCCACAGAAGAGCTGCTCTCAAAGTGAAGTTCTTCTTGCTAGACACATCATAAGCAGGTATACCGTTCACCCATAGATCATGAAACTCCTTGATCAGGGGCTGCAAGAACACATCCAACTTCTGTCCCGGATCATCTAGACCGGGAACCAAGACAGTCAAGAACATGAATGGTTCTTTCATGCAATCATTCGGCGGCAGATTGTACGGAGTTACCATTACCGGCCACATGGAATACTTACGCTCATTCCCAAAAGGGTTAAAACCATCAGAACTAAGGCCCAACCTTACATTCCTCGGTTCCGCTGCAAACTCAGGATATTTCTCATCAAATTCCTTCCAGGCCGGTGAATCAGCTGGATGCTCCATCTTACCCGCCATATCTGCAGTTATCACCCTCTCCTTGTGCCACTTCATTTTATCTGCACAAGCATTTGAAGCATACAACCTCTTCAAACGCGGACCTAAAGGAAAGTACCACATCTTCTTGTGGGAAAGATTCATTTTCTGTCGTTTGTTAGAAGCCCCAGGCTTGTAACGCTTGTATCGTTCCTTCCCACAATGTTTGCAACTTAGCAACTCTGCATCCTCCTCCCAATAAATCATGCACATATCGGGGCAACAATCAATCTTCTCCATAGGCAACCCCAAACCACGCATCTTCTTCTGCGCGTGATAGAAATTGGTAGGAATCAAGTTAGGCTCGGGAAACGCCTTCCTAAGGATGTTTAACCAAGTGTTGTAGTTCTCTTCGGATTGGGCACCCTCAGCTTTGGCACTCAAAGTTTGAGACACCAACTCTAACTCGGTCATAGGACTGCCTGGAAAGATAGGCTTCTTTGAGGACTCTAACATCTCGTAGAATGCCATAGTCTCGGCATTTGGAGACTCCTCAACATCCTCCATATTACTGTCACCAAAATCGATACCATGTGCAACATTCTCCAACATGGCATCCATATCACCATGTACTGACGATGGACCCGAGGAAACGGCGGACAAATCCTTGGTCCGTCTCATCTTTCTCGCGCTCCCATAGTCTAGGAGCAAAGGAACAGTCTCACCGTGATGATTCCATACCTCATAATCAGGCACGAATCCCCTACTTCTCACGTGCTGCTTAACCATATTGGGGCTCAACCATTGCGTGTTTCTACATTTATTTGCACTACAAGGACACTTCATATCCCCACATTACAAACAATCAGGGTGTGCAAGTGCAAATGCAATAAATGAATCAAGCCCCTGCTCGAAACTAGGCAGAATCATCCCATGCTTGGTCCGTTTATACATCCAAGACCGATCGGGTTCCATTTCAACAATGACTAACTTGAAATTCTTTAATTATTAAATTCATACATTTTCAATATTCATATTTAGAAATGTAGTTTTTAGGATATTTATATGTCTTATACAGATTTGAAGTTAACATTATAATCATTTTATTATTATGTTATAATCATTTCATTTAATTTTACGGACAAATTATAATCATCAACCAACCATATCACCAATCAACCATATAACAAAAACATCTCTAGCCTAACATCATCAACCATATCACCAATTTACCAACCATCAACAACATCATCTCTAGACTAGCATCATCAACAACAACCATATGAACATATCTCTAGCCTAACATTATCAACCATATCACCAATCAACCATATAACAACATCATCTCTAGCCTAACATCATCAACCTTATCACCAATCAACCAACCATCAACAACATCATCTCTAGCCTAGCATTGTCAACAACAACCATATGAACATCATCTCTAACCTAACATCATCATCATATCATCATCTCGAACCCATTTTCACTTTATTTCAAAACCCCCAAATTGAGCTACAAGTCTCGATTTTCATAAATTACTCTATTTTATCGTATTCAACTACAAAATTAACCTTATATAAGTACATAACCTAGTTATGGAACATTAAATCCAATCAAATACAAAACTAAAAAAAGCCCTAAATTGATCTAAGTCTCGATTTTAATTAACAAACCCAAATTAACATAATCCAAAACTAACATTCAACTATAACAACTAATATCTACTTAATACTAACATACATTTTCATAATTTAAGAAATTCCCAAATTAATAAAATCCCAAAATCGATTCATTACTCAATTTTAACAACAATCAACTACACATTTAAGCAAAATATACTTGTATCAACTACTATGTAACATACATTTGACAATTTAATCAACAATTGGATAATTCCCAAATTAAAAATCAAATAAGGGTTAGAATTCATACCTTTGATTTTGCACAAATTGACCAAAAAAACTTCAAATTGAAGGTTGTTCCTTGTGCAATAAGCTTCAATTTGCTACCAAATTGGATGAAAATGGTGGAGTTTTGAAGGAGAAAGGGAGATGAGAAGAGAGAAAAACGAGAAGAAGAAGTAAGGAGAAGAAGAAACAATGGCGTTTCTGCAACTCCGCAGGTCATAAAATTAGAGCTTACCGACGGATAAGCTTATCCGTCGGTAAGCTTAATTTTTTTTTTTTAATTTAGTTTTAATATTTACCGACGGATAAGTTATCCGTCGCTAAAATACCGACGGAGCGGAACCTTTTAGCGACGGATGACGAACAAAGTGGTCAACTTTGTTCATTATCCGTCATCCGTCGTTAATAAACCCCGATCCGTCGGTATTTACCGATGGATAAAATTCGTCAATTTATCCGTCGGTAAATGATGGATTTTTTGTAGTGATCTACATTCAGATGCAACTGACGAGCCGGCCCATCGACACGGATGATATCTAATGCCTTGGCAACCATAAGAGTATCACCAATAATAGTGACGTCATCAAGATACCACGTCTATGGGGTGACGTCATCAAGATACCACGTCTGTGGGGAGAGCTCACACGCCTGGTGAATAGCATGAACTAGCGGGTGCAAAACCAGGGAAAATAATAAAGGACCCAAAGGATCCCCTTGTTGAACCCCCTGAGAAGACCAAAGAACTGAATCACCATAGTAAAGCGGAGCAGGTCGGGAATAATAGAACTCCACCCAGGAAGAAATGGTCGGGCACCTCAACCGGGTCTCCTGAAGAATGGCGCTATTGTCAACAAGTTAAAAGGCATTCCTGAAATCCACCAAAAGCATAGAGAGCCCAACCTCGTCACCTCTAGCTTCCACAATCTGCTGACAGAATGAAGTACATCCTCACAACCACCTGACACCCCAACACCAAACTGAAAGTCGTGTAAATAGGAAGTCATTGAGTTCCCAACAGAATAAGAGGTAACCTTAGAGATGAGCCTCCTCCACACAGTACCAATGGCGATGGGCCGAATACGCCCTCCTAACTTAACTAGCGGAGTCAAAGGAGCACTTGCTAAAAACTCCCCAAGCTGACCAGGGCACTTGCCCGAAAGAAAAAGACTGACGACCACGGTGATAGAAGCTAATATGTCATCAAAAGCAACACTCCCCAAAACATCCAAAAAATGTTAGGCTCGGAGTTCGTCTCGACCACATGAAGTAGCTTTGGGGAAGATACGGATCCGATTCAACACCAGATCTTTCTGGACCAACAACGCGTCCACCATGGGCGGGGAAGAAGGCACAACCGGAGGAGATGCAAAGGGATGCCTGGACTCCAACTCAGCCCGAGTGTCAGGAGAATCAGGGGCAACACCAGAAGAAGTGAGGACCTTAATAGTGCAGAAAAATGTCTGTCTCCCAACTTACGCTTGCACTGGGATAAGTTAGCTTCCTCAGAGTCCTTAGGCTTCGAAAACCTCCGCCTTGGTGAGAAAGAGTGAGCTAAACGGCCTCTAACCAAACCTAGCCTCTCCCCAAGATCCCTCCAACGGGCAATGGCACTAGAAACGCCGGCAAACTGACACCTATCCTTCTCACTGGACGGGTGTTGTGCTCTACTAGACGACAAAAAAGCAGCCAGAGTGCAACACGTCAAGATAAGAAGCTCCACCCACGCAGATAAATCACCCGGGCAAGCAAGGACCTTGTCAAGTGCATTGAGAAAGATTCTGGCAAAACCTAGCCTCACCTTAGGAGGTATACACTTGACCGTACGCACTTGATTCGAGAAAAAACGGTCAAGGAGCTCAACATCAAAGCAAAGATAGCCCACCCCACCGTTCAGCTCCCGAGATGACCCAGAAGAACCTAAAACATGCGCTACATGCCCCACAACAGAACTGGCTCCAAAACTCGGAGGTGTAGGGATACCAAGTATAGCGACATCCTCCAAAATAGGCGCAGGAACCACAGTGCCATCGACATACCTACAGCTCTTTGAGAATCTATGGGTAGAAAGACATTCACCACACAACCAAATGCCCGCCTGATGGAGAGCAAGGTCTAAAGCAGAGAACAAAGAGAACTCACTAGCAATACGAGCTCTGTGAGATGCCTTTAATGCCTCCGTCTTAAAATGTTGAGTTCTGAAATGAGTAATAAAATAACTCTTACGAAGCCCCCTAGCATCTCGACCACCACTGCAACCATCAAAACCATGCAACAGACAAGGAACAAAATCCGCACCACCACTTGCCATGCACACCATGTGAAAGAATTATAACAAATACTCAACCACGTGACCAAAGCCACCACAAAACCAAGCCAACGAAAGCCCCCCTGCAGTAGACCACTGCAAACCAGAAGCCAACAAAGCAGAACGAGCACCAAGAAATAACAAAGCAGTGGCAAAACTCCACTAGAAAAGGAGAAAAAACATAGCCAACACACGCCAACCACCCTGAACTAAACTGCAACAAATCCCAAGCCTGAGACACCAAGAAACAGAAAACGGAGCAGCACCCAAAGACGAAGAAGAAGGCCGCAAAAACCGAACAAGAAAACCAACCAGAAACAAGTCCACAAGAATACAAGGAAAAGTGAACCAAAAACAAAGGGGACCTCTGCAACTGCCAAAAGAAAGGCGCCTAAACAGACCGCAAAAGTCGAAGCCACAAAAACGTCTTGATCGACGCGATCCCAGCCAAGAACGAACCAGATTTGATTCAACAACCAGCCGCGCAAATTGCTGACAGAAATGGATTGATCGACGCAATCCTGGCAGTACGCAACCAAGGCCGAGGCGGACCAGAGACACAGGGAAAGAAAAGAAGAGAACCCTTACCGACCTTACCTGTGATTGAGTGGTTGAGCTGCTACCTGAGGCCATGTCAAAGGCGACGTCCAACGCGATTGGAATCACCAGAATGAAAGAGGGAAAACGACATTATTGTTATTATTATTTTTATTATTATTATTATTATTATTATTATTATTATTATGTTAGGTTATGTTCTCTTCGTCTGAAAACTTATTATTTTCAGTTCACTTGTGTTAAGTTCAGTTCAATTCTGTTCAGATTCATTCAGTTCAGTTCAATTATGTTCAGTTTTGTTTAGATTTGCTTAGTTGTATTTTATACTACAAATAAATTAAGTCCAACTTTATTCAATTCAGTTCAATTTTGTTCAATTCAGTTCTTTTTGTTCAAGCGAAAAGAACAGTTCTTAGCGCTTATTTTAGGAGATAGAGACTTCTAACTTCTTGGCATTTTTTTGAAACCGTGAGTATTCAAGAAAGGTGTGGAAGTTGGTTTGCGATTGGTTAAGAGTGGACTATGCGCTAGAATCTAATTTGACCGAAAGCGTAGAAGCTTTTGCTAAGAACACTCAGAGGAATGGTAAGTTGTTTGCCATGGGACGGTTGGAACATTTATTTAGCAAGGAATGTCTTAACCTATTAACCTACTAGATAAAAGTTGACTCCTTGACAAATAGATAAAATTAAACTTACTAGTTGATTTTGGTTGAAAGGGAAGGAGACAATGAAGTACTAAGATTTAGTGAATCGTGATTTTTGGAACCACGTCTTTATTTTAACTTGGGAATGAGGGGGCGGACTGGAGGAGGGAATCGGGCATGTGGCCCCTTTTGTTTCCTTTCTTAAGTATTTTCGGCCTAGGGCATTTCCTACTTCTGGGCCGCTACTACTAGTTTGGGCCTGAGGACTTTGTACCTTTTTTTTGGTTTTGTCGGTGTAATTTTTGGAACCTCCGGCCTGTAATTCTCCCTTTTGTTTTGTGTTTCATAGCTCCTAGTACCAAGGATGGGAGAAGTGGCCAACTTTGGTGATGGTGGGGTAAGGTAACTTGATTAATTTTACTACCATACTCTCTATGTTCCAATTAAGCTTCTTAAGGTGATTTTTTTTTTTGAGTTTTGACTGCAAGTTACTCCTATATGTAATATAGAAGTAATTTGCAGTCAAAGTTTGAAATAAAATCAACCTTAGAAAGTTTAGTTTGGAACCTAGGGAGTAATAAACACGAGTTACTACTGTATATGAATGGAAATCATACGTGAAATTTAAATGAATTAATTATATTTAAAAATTAGTGCAATGATAATTACTAATGTGACACCCCGCTTTATAGAATAAAACTTTTATTAAATCACTTTATTTATAATTTGTACGAATAATTTACGGTCATATAGTTAGTGACTCAACATCAAATTGGGAGAGTAAGATAAAGAAATATTGGGTTACTCTTTAAATTCTCAAACCTGGACCTTAGTAAACATATTTAGAACTTGAGGCACCATTTTGTTAGACGAAATTACTTTGGGGCAATGTTGTAAGAAAATCATTCTTTTTGGACTGGGTCTTAAAATTTCCATACAAACACTTGCAGTTAACCCAAAGAAATCCCAAAAATTCACGCTGCTACTACATTCAACACCATTTTTCCTTCCTTTCACCATACTCCATATCCTTGGCCCTCAAATCTCCATTCTTTTAGAACTAAATTAATAAGGGTGATAAATGGATTAGAGCAACTGAAGCAGGTGCTGTCAAGCCATTCCTTCCTCTCCAATTCACTGATGAGATGAGTACAAGCTCAGCTGATTAGATCGATCAATTCATCCTCACCACGGCAGCCCCAATTTGAGACGTGTAAGATTTCTGCTTCACTTATCTTCTTCCATTTCAAACAATTCACCATGTAATCCCCTTGACTCTCACGCATAACCTCTATATAAAGCCTCTTATGTATTTCATCAAACTCAACATTTCAAGCAAAATCAGAGTCATGAGTCATGTGATTGAAAGCTTTGTACCCAATTATTTACGGTACTTCTGAAATTGAAAGCTTAGGATAGGTCAGGTTGTCATGTGATTTATGCTGCTAAAAAGAATTAATTTAAACTTAAGTTTTGTTTAAAAACTACTTGCATGAGCTATATCCTGTTTTTGTTTGGATGAATGGGTCAAATAAATTGATATCAAGTATTTTCATGTATAAAGAACTTCAATAGGTTGATTTGTGTATCTTGTTTCGTAAATTTGCTTAAAAAGATTAGAACCAGAGTAGGAAAAGGATATATATTGCTACTATTGAATTAGTTACTACTCTTCATACATGATCCTTTAATCATTATACTAATTTAGTAATAAGTGGAGTTAAAATCAATTTCAGTAGCTCCATGTTACTGGTCTTCTAAAAGAATTAATTATATTTGGAATTTGCTTAATGAGACTATGGAAAGAGTCAAGTATAGGCTACGTGTAGGTTTAATGTTAACAATTAGTTTTATAGTATTTTCTAGGAGTGTTGATGATGAAGTTTCTGATTGTATGTGAACTTTGTTATCAATTATCCAACTTGATTGTCTATAGTTCCTTTAGGTAAGCTGGGTAATAAACGCTTGAAACTATATCGTTAATTATATGTTTATCACAGTTAGGTGCCAAAGAAACAGCTAGCATGTGGACTTATACGTGCGCAATTGACCGGAAAGAGTGATGGTTCCTTTTCTATCTTCTTCTCTGTTTCTTTAATCTCATATATGTATCGATTCTCTTGTTCGATATAAGCTTTCATTACCTTATCTTATCTATTGTCTCGTAAACTCTGCAGAACTATATCTCTATTTCTTGCTTTCCAGTAGCATCTTAACTATCAATCCATCTTACTCGCTCTCTTATTTTCCCTTGAGCATTCCGTATCTTGGATTTTGGTTCTTATTACCCGAGTACAAGCTTGTAAACTTCCACTCGTCATCTTACAGTTGCCGAGTATCTGGCTTCTCACTTGTAATTCCTTGGATTGTCATATTTCAGTATATATTGTCTCTTGTAACATGTGCTTCGTTGTCTCGATATTCAGAAACTCACTTGATTAATGGGAATTCGTGTTTCCCAATTGTACTTGTGCCTGTATGTTGACCGTGGGCCCTAGGACTGTGACGTATAACTACCGGGCAGAAAGGACTGTAGGTTTAAGGTTATTTCGTCCAGATCTTACTAGTAGGGATTATGATGTAGTCAGGATGGCTGCACTAGTTCCTATCAACATGTACCTAGGCATGTTGCTTGTTCGAGGTAGCTCCTCGCTTGGGTGAATAAGGTTGTGAACGTGCAAAGGAGTCGGTTGGTATCTATATATCCCGTGTTTCCATGCTCTACTCCTATCTTCTTGAATAATACTTGTCTCCACTCTTACTTGAATTGTTCTCATGCTATGTTTCAGGCTTCATCACACTTTCCATCAGTTCAACTGATTCTGTTGTTATTGTTTTACCCTCACTAAGTCCTTAAATACTTACCCTCCAAATCCTTTCCTTTCCGCAGTGATCAAGTAAGACATGATGGATCGTTTGTAGCGAGTTGTCTCGAGAACGTTTTCTTTTACTATGGAAAATTTACGAGTACGTATAACCACTGGTCAAAAGTTCCCATATGAAGTATCCACGATGATATGTTTTGTAATTGAAGTTTGAATTGTATTACTTTGTTTATACAAGTTTATGGAAATAAATTATAGTTTGAATTTATTTCTAGTTCCTTCCTGTTTTTATTGTTTAGATATTGCCTGACCGTTCGTGTAATATTCTGAATGATAGAAATTTTACTTGAAAGAATGTTAAATGCGGGTGGCTATCCGATTGTTCTGATTAGCTACTTGGGAGTTAGCTACTTGAAATAGTTTTGATTATTTCATTTGAAAAAGAACGTGGAAAAGACGACAAATCTCCGTCTGTGCTACAAGCAAAAGTCAAGGGCCTGCTTATGGGTATGTCATTTGACTGGGAAACGTGATATCCGAGAATTCAGATAGAGGTCGATGCGCTTCTACTGTATCAATTGGAGAAGTTGAAGTGGTCAGAAGGAAAGTGATAGAGTGTAGAAAGTTACTTGGGAGCGTCTAACTTCAGAACCGTCGCACTGTACTAATTTACCATTAGATCAAATCAAGATTCAATCTCAACCGTTGATTATTTATTAATGCGACATGGCTTCGCAGTGGTCGCATAATAGGTTCGCAGTGGTCGCATAATAGTAAAAATTAATTTTTAATGTAAATTAAATTAAAAAAATTATAAATAATATTAATATAATCATTTAAATTAAATATATAAAATGTATTTTAAACTCCACCACCACCACCAGAATCCGACGACCACCACCGGAATCCGGCGACCACTAAAATCCGGTGGTCCGGAATCCGGCAACCACCAAAATCCGGTGACCACCGCCGGAATCCGGCAACCACCACCGGAATCCGGCAACCATCACCGAAATTCGATAACCACCTTAATCCGGCGACCACTACGATATGTATACCACTACCTGAAAACCAAATTGCAAATCTGAAAATAGTTTCGTATGCAATGATACAGCAACATTATAATTACGCTGCAGCATTGCATACGTAATAATCCACTGATTTTAAGATATATTGATGTAGCAATGTATATTGTTGCAACAGCATCGACTTGTCGTTTAGAATAATTATTTGCAAATTGGTCCTTGTATTCTATTAAATATTATATTTAGTAAACAAATTAAAATATTAATGCCTTTGCTAAATTAGGTTTGTATTCCAAAATTCACCAAAACACAGCAAAACCCTCCTCATCCTTTTTCCTTCTAGTCTGAAAATCAGAGGTGAGAATAACATCCAGGTATCCCATGTTTTCATATATTTGTGAATTCTATTTCATGTTTCTCTTCTTATTATTAATAAACTCTTTGAAATTGAAAGTCTGTTTCCCCTTTATTTCCCCATTTCTTTTCATGGCCCGTGTGAATTTGTGTTGATGCAATTGAGATATGTCGATGCAAGACTGCTATCATCTCGTTAGATTTACCTTTGTTTATGATATTGCGAGACCCCAGCCAGGGGCTACGCCCCTTGGAACCCCGCGAGGGGCGCTGCCCCTTGCAACCCCGTACAGGGGCTCTGCCCCTTGCAACCCCGCGAGGGGCGCTGCCCCTCGACCCCGCAAGGGGGCGCACCCGCTTCGTATTCGTGGTCGATAACTCGTTGGCTCAATAAGCGTGCACTCCGCACTACCCGAACTTGTTCCGAGCTCAACGAGAGATCGTATCAGTCTCTAGCAAATCACATTACTACTAAAATGAATCGATGACACTAAAATCACCAACAAAACACGGATATTGACCGGGCATATGAACTTAACTAAACTAAATTGAGGCTGGTTAAGATAAGTTAAAGTTAAACTAATCAGATTCATCAACTCCAGTTCAGTTCGGGCTCATTACGTTCAGTTTAATTAAGTTATGTTCAATTCAATTAAGGCTTATTAAGATTAGTGAGGTTAGGTCATGACTAATACTGTTAGAACTTAGAAGTATTAAACCCATCTTTGGCACGATGTCGTGTGTTTACATACGGACTCTACTACCTATGCGTTAGCGTTGAAGCAATTAACCACTTGTTCTTCCACTGCGTATTCTAGATAGTGTATATCTTTCAAGGATACACGTTCATGACTTTCAACATGTTTGAGTGTGATTATTATTATTATTATTATTATTATTATTATTATTATTATTATTATTATTATTATTATTATTATCTCTCCGTTCTCTCAGTAACTTCGTATTTTGATTTTTTTCGGTCAACAACTTTCAACTTTGACTTTCAATTACTCTTAAACTATAATAATAAAATATTTAACGAAATTATAAGATGAAAATATATAACCTAAATTTTCATAATATAATTTTGTTACATACTTTATCATTATACTAAATTATTATTATTATTATTATTATTATTATTATAATTATAATTATAAATTATTACTATTATAGGGTTTTAGTGTTTAAGGTTAGGGTATAGGGTTTAGGGTTAGGGCATAGGGTTTAGGGTTAGGGTATAGGGTTTAGGGTTTAGGGTATTTGGAATATTACAACCAACAACATCAACTTTGTTGTTATAATGCTGCGGCATGGATTCCTAAAGTTCTTCTAATGCCATTGCAATGTGTTTACATCGATACAGCATTGATGCTTATTATAATGCCGTTGCAACGTATTTACAACAGTGCAGCATTGATGCTTACTGTTGACTTACATTGCTGTAAGCGATGCTGCATCAATGTTAATACAATGCTGCATCATTGCTTATTTTGTGAAATTTTTTACGGTCTTATCGCCTGTCTTTCTTTCCGTACCGTAGCCCATCATCGACTTTATCTTTATATAATTTAGATTGGGAGGGTGGTATTGGTTGCTTGGGTGGTGGTGGTGGTGGTGGTGGTGGAATATTAAAATATTAATATTTGATATTTGACATTTGAAAATTGATAATTATTAAAATTATTTTTATGCTATTTTGATATATAATTTATTGTATTTATAAATTATTATTTTATTATAAATTGTGCCAAGTGTCAACTATTAAATGGTGTACTAAAATTAGTACAGTGCGAAGGGTACTGAAGTTAGCCAATCCCAAGTTACTTTGCATGCATCGGGAGGTTGAGTTTAGATGGATTAATAGATCAACTAATATTTGTGCTGATAAAATGACTAGACTAGAGACTCGACTTTTGGATAATGGTATTCTTCTGAATTACCGCCGACCCCTCTCATGGCGTTTTCAAACTATGATATGGTCTAAGGACCGAAATTATTTATCATAAAAAAAAAAAGACGACACAATTCGACCATATCACAAATTTGCAGTTATTATTATTTTTTTGAAACGGCAAATATTACAACTACTCCTACATTAATGCTATACAAACTTACTAAACCACTTTATTTCTCCACACCTAAATCAACCTTATAACTCTGCCACCGCTGAGGATCGAACCCGCCACCTCTCCTTCACTATCCCAACTTCTTACCGATGCACCACCTTATAACTCCTAATTTGATGCAATTATTAATTAATTGCAAGTAAAAATACCCATGAATCAAATCTGTATCGACCAATTAGATTTGGTTCGTTTTTTTTTTTCCTCACCTGGAGCTCATTCTACACCGAAATTCATAACTCATAATTAAGAAGTTAGAATTTTAGAGCTCAAATAAAAGGGAAGAAGCCTACACCAAGCCAAGATGATCAAAGGCACACTCCAAATCCTTTATATCAATAACTCTAGCGGTTCTTCAAGAAAGTCAAGACAATACCAATTGAAGATTCAAGAACAAGTCTCAACACCCTTGAAGCAGCAATTGTAGAAGATCGAACTCCATCGCGAAACTTGTGGAGGTACACGCTCTAAGATCAAAGCTACAACCTTGCCAGATTCAAGATCAAGTCCCTACGACTCTTGAAGAAGTGGTTGTTGAAAAATTCAATTTAAAATCCGACGCTCAATCCAAAATCAAGCGCAAGCCCTTGTATTGATTGACGCCATTCACGTCAAATAAAACCATGTGAAGTTCGGGATCAAGATGCAACGAAGGCCCTCGAAATGGCGCACTCAAGTCAAGTTCTCCATCATAATCAAGATCAAGCACAAAAGCATTTACGGAAGATAGAGACACGCAAATCAACAAACTCAAGACGAAGTCAACGACATCCCTCATATAGTCCGTCAAGTCAATAAGAAGTTAACAAGTAATCGCTGAGAATAAACTGCGAAAGCCCATGACTCAACCAATCCGGCCAAACTTCCAAGTCAACGTCGAGAAGACCAAGGTATCAAAGTCGTTTTACTTCTCAAAGTCCAAATTCAAATTTCCAAGTCAACGTCGAGAATACCAAGCATCAAAGGCGCTTTACTTCTCAAAAGTTCAAATTCATGATATTTTTTAAGAGTCAAATCAGTTGATAATTTCATATTAACCTAAACAAATTATCTCTCACACGATCCCATCCATTACCAAGAAATAACCTTCAACAGTAGAACAACTCCGAATTGGAAATGAAATTGGATTCCGTAGATTCACAACATAAATAAAAGAAATTATGTTTTAAAAAATGAAGCCGGAGGTTAAGTCGGACACCCCCTAAGAAGGTCAGATCGGGGTCGGACCTCTTGAGCTGCATTGTGAGCCGGTGTACCGCTATAAGATTGATATATAGGGGGTGCCATGACGTTCCACCTGGCTTTCCCTTTGTACTCCAGCTAGTGCTGTTACGCGAATCGAGCCTTATCGAGTACTCGACTTGGCTTGGCTCGGCTCGGCTCGATAACCTTATCGAACCGAGCTCGAGCCTAAACTTAGGCTCGTTCCACTAACGAGAGGCTCGGCTCGCGAGTACTCGGTAAGGCTCGTTAAGGCTCGATATATATCATGTATATTATGAGTAGTATTAATATTCTAAGTTATGATTTAAGTTTCAGATTATTGGCTTGAATTGCTTATATTTGCATTTTGTTAAACTTTAATGATTTCATCATTTGAGAGTTTATTCTAATGCATAATCTTGAATTTGTTTATATTTTATTTAATATTTTAACATATTTTTATGGTATTTTAACAAACGAACCGAGCCAAATGAGCCGAGCTCGAGCCAAATGAACCGAGCTTGAGCCTGAAATTAAGCTCGCTTCATTGAACGAGCCGAGCCAGGCTTTGGGTTTAGAGGGAGGACAGGAGTTAGCCTCTGATTAGACGTCGTATCCACGCCTACATACTCTCTCCATCACATATTAGTTGATACATCATACTCTCTCCATCACATATTAGTTGATACACAAATATTAAAGATATGAGATAATATTGCAATATATTATAGTGGATATTGAATTTATTTACTAGGTATGCTATTTTTAAATATTGTATAAATAAGAAAATATAAAATTATGAAGAATGATTAAAAGAAAAAATGCATATACACCACCGAGGAATAAAAGAAGTATGATAAGGCTAATACAAATAAGGCAAATATTAAATGTTGGAACATAAATTTACTAAATGTTGAAAATTTATTGTAAATTACATAAAGTATCTATAAATTTACAATTTTACAAATTAACCCAAATCATCACAATTCCACGTTAAATAAATCAAACCCCTAAATCAATAACCTAATCAACATATTTCAATTCAATTTGAAGAACACACCAAGAGATATCATCAAACTCAAATCAAGGTTAGTTCTTTAATTTTTTTATATTTTTATAACCATCATATATGTTAGTTAAACCGCCTCAATTCCATCGAATTGGGTCGAATTGGGGTGGCGTATATGGGCGGCGGAAAGCCACCACCGCCCATATACAGGCCGTAGCAGCCGCTACGGCTGCTCGGCCTGAACAGCAGGCCAGCGGCCGGCTTGCTGTTCAAATCGAACAGCAGGCTAGCTGTGCTGTGCTGTTTTTTTTTTTTTTGCTATTTTTTTATTTTCTTTATATATATATTAAAAGATATATATCCAATTACATCAAACTTCAACTTGTTATATTAATTGATCTTCATATTTTATTGATGCACACATTTGATTTTCACTTATGATATATGTGTTCCTATTGTCCCCTTATAATTTGATAATAAATTAATGACTTGTTGTATATATACTTAGTTGTAGAGATATTGATTGTTCATTCTAATCTTACTTTGTTGTATTTATAGATGGATAAGGGTGGAGAGAAAGGATATTCGAAAGGTGTTGGTGTTGGACGCTTGCAAGGAAGGGTTGTTACTCAATCAAACCGTAAGCGTGCAGAAGAAGGACGTAGGTTTGCTCTTGAGGCCAAAGCAACGGCGGCAAGGGCTACGAGGGATGACATGGAGCAGGAAAGTGAGAGTACCCAAGTGCATGAACAGTCTGCACGTGCAACTGAGACCATGGTGGATAGTTCCGATGATGATGATACTTCGATATCTAGTGCTACACTTAAAGATATGGAGAGAGATACATATCTTGATAACCTTCGCATTAAAGGTAAAGGGATTAATCACCATGAGATTGCTAGGGATGAGGAAGATGATGAAGAAACTTATGATAATTTGCAAGGTAATTCAATTTCTTGTGATTTTATTAGTTAATATTTTTTAGGTTCTTCTTTTTAATTTTTACTTTATTTAGGGCTGAGAGAACATATGCATGGTGACATGGAGGGTAATGTGCATGGTAGCCCGATGAGTTTGGGAGTTGATGGAGGGCCAGTACTAAAGGAGTTATTGCCTTCGTTCAAACACCATATTGCATACCAAATATGGCAGAAGGGGGAGGTCAGTCAATTTTATGCTTGTGAGACTTGAATTATTATGTTGGTCACATAATATTTAATATTGTTGTAACATGTTTTGTTTTTTTATAGGTCCTTAGGTGCTTGCATTGTCATTGAAGACATGCAAGATCAAAGAATCTCTCTATCCCAGAAAAAGACGCAAATTATGATGTATTGACATGGTTGAAGGAAAGTAGGCTATACCACCTGAAGGACTGTATGTACAAGTCTATTGACCACGCTCTTATATCAGCTTTTGTTGAGAGATGGCAGCCTGAGACCAACTCCTTTCACATGCCATTCGGTGAGATGACCATCACTTTACACGATGTATGGTATATTCTACAGACTGGTAAGCCTGTGATTTCTAGTCGCACGACTGAGGGTTTGATGGCAGATATGGGACTTCTGCTGAAATTGCCTTTGGATGACAAATTGAGAAGGGAACTTGGTTGGAAGCATGGTCGGTGTGGGTTTGATGTCTAAAACAGGGTAATTTGAACAACAACTCTGTATTTTCAACGTACTTGTTGTGGCTCCTTGGCACGACATTGTTCATTGATAAGACAACCACTCATGTCCACGCCGGTTTTCTAGAGTTTCTACATGAAACTGATGGTGTTCAGAACTATGCATGGGGTGCAGCTACATTGGCCAACTTGTACAGACAACTCGGAGAGGCATCACGAGCTGGATGCACCAACATTGCTGGTTGTCTCACACTTCTACAGGTTAGCGTCAGCGTCAGTGCTTTTTATCTAATGTTGTCGTTATAATACTTATTATTGAATTAACATACAATGCATTAATTACAGGCTTGAATTTATGAATACTTCCCGCCTTTTCGTCCAAGGGGAAGAACAGATGTGGTAGATGGTCCTTGGGCAAAAAGATGGATGCCATCCCCAAACCGACTAGCTGAGCAGGAATCATTACTGAAGTCTATCCGTATTCAGTTGGATGAGTTGCGTGCCAACCAAGTAAGTTTCCTAGTTTACTTGAATTCTGACTTTAGTTCTGTTTGAATATTATCGTCAAATGTACAATTTTGTTTCGTACTCAGGTGAACTGGACACCATTTGGGGACAATCCTTCCCAGGAAGTTCCGATAACACTGTTTGAGGGTATTCTACATTGTCGGAGTTACACCGAGCCATATATGTCAGATCGTGTCATGAGACAGTTTGGATATGGACAGTTCCATTCGCACCAATTCATCCAGTAAAAGCTGTGAGGACAGAGACACCACGTCAATACAATCTGGAACACCATGTCGACCGAACCATGTTTTTGAAATGGCGGAGGCACTTATGCAACCTATCACAGAGGTAACTATGACTACATGCAAATTTAAATGGTCTATTTAAAAATTTTCATTTGAAGACCATTATGACTAACTATATGTATCTTAATCTTTCAGGTCTGTGAGGCTTAATACTTTTCAAATTGAGAGTGATACTACTGATTACCTACTTTGGTATATTCCTAGGACACATCCCAAGGTAAATAGAGAGGTTGTCCAGAATGCAGTTCAGGATAAGAATCCTGAAGCGGAATTGCTTATGACTATCACGGATATGGTCGCCCCATTCCATCCGCAGACCAATCCATCTCCCACTTATGATGACATGAAAAACCTTGTGCATCAACTGTCCCGTATGCTAGTCAAGAAGCCTCGTAGGATAGTTGATTAGGCACTACAATGACCGTGTCTTTTATGTTTTAGTTTAATTTGTGTTCCGGATACTCGAACCCTTTGACGTTGTGTTTTTCTATGTGTTTGTTTTGGACCTAAATTATTATTTTTTGGATGTTAGTTTATGTTTGTGAGACTTGAATTATTATTCTATGGGTGTTTCGAATGTTAGTTTGTGTTATTTCTAGACTACCAACCCACTTTTGATTCCGTCACAAAAACAATGCCACTATTTTACAAAAACTAACCACAAAAATAAATAATGGGGATTCTAAATAATTAGGAAAATTGTATAAGATATTGCAATCGTAAATCAGAAATGTGAAAAGCTATTCTACGAAAAACTAACAAGAATTCATCATACTTTCCCTCTCTCTACATACCAATCTTTCCAATGAGCTACCTGTGGCACCTTATGATATTTCCAAAAAATGATGAAGTTCCCAATCGGGGCTCCTGGGTCCACGTGTATCACAAAGAAGTGGTTGATGTTCATACCAATTGACCATTCTTCTGCGGGTGGATCTGGTCGTGGGTCTTCTGGATCAGCGCGCGATTCCCATGGTACGTATGTAAAGCTATTTCCTGCACGGTAACAATGGATAACTTTCTGATACTTAGTCGCAACTGCTAGACCGAGTTCTGTCATACTCAACCAGTTAGGTTTATCGCATCCCCCAACAAAATGAGTCAAACTAATAATTTGCCTTTGGTATTCATCACAACCTCCTGCAGATCAAGTCAAATAACAATTGAAAGTTTCATATTTGTATTATATAATAAATAGCATTATGTACATGTTTCAATGAAATAAAAATAGAAAAAAATTATGAGAAGGAAGCCAACATACCTGCAATGGCTATATACTTGTCTTTGTAGAGTCTCATCTCTTGAAGTATGTCCAGACGCACTTGAACCCATTTTTCCTATGTCCCGTACCTATAGTGGGCTAGTGCTCGGTACCCACAATTCCCATCAGATTCAACATCCAACCATCCTGTGATATAGTCCAATAAACGAACCGGCATCGATGATCTATATTCAAAGTTGAACAGTTGTTTCGTAGCCTTTTCCTTCTCATTCATCTTGTCCTTTTGATTCTTCTCATCTTTCTGATCCTTCTTCTCATCCTTCTTCTTTTCATTCTTATCTTTCTTCTAATTTTTCTTCTCATCTTTCTGATCTTTCTTGTCATCCTTCTTCTTTTCCTTCTTATCTTTCTTTTCATTCTTATCTTTCTTCTCATCCTTCTTCTTTTCCTTCTTATTTTTCTTCTCATCCTTCTTCTTCTCCTTCTCATATTCACTTTGGTATCTTTTCCCCTCAGCGTTAGGAGGTCGTCCTTTGTGCTTATGATGAATTGGCTCTTCAAATGTGGTTGACGCGGGGAACCTCATTCATGGATATATTGAGATAACATCCTCTTCTGCACGTCAGATGCACTTTCCTTGAAGCCTCTGAATGCTTCGTCACATATATCATCAACAGTGGCTTTTCCTGAATCATCCCAAGAATATTTCTTATCCAAATCAAGAGTTTTCCAGAATGGGTGAATATCAAGTGGGTCGATTGGAGTATATTCATCTTCAAGCTTCTTCATGTGGCATGCACACATCAAGCCATGTGTGCTGCGTAACTCACATATACAAATAGGAGCATCACCCCGCTACATTTTGCGTCATAGCATCTTTTATTCCACTCCTCTAACTCGTTAGCCATCAATTGTATTGCATCATGCGAAACAATCCCACCAAGCCTTCGAAACAACAAATTTGCTCTACAATGATGAGACTCCTTCGTTCTATTCAGCTCGAAATCAGATCTAATATGATTCAATTCATCTTCAACAATCTCGTGGATCTTCAAAAAAATGGTAGGAAAATTACTCCTCGCATTTCTAATCCAGGACTTCAGTTGAGCATGCGCACTTTCCACCTGCAATAATATTAAAGATTGCATAATTGAATATGATAAATTTATGCAAGTGGTGTGCTTTTAGGATAATGAAAGGACAATAGTAAATTAAGAAAATTGAGTCAATGTTACCTGTTGGTTGTTTGAGTTCCAAAATGTAGATATTTTCTTGTCCAGTATGACACAAAATTTTCATGATGCGGATCACACCATGTCTTCTTGACATACTCTCCAAATAGTGGATAGAATCTCCAAGTATAAAGTAGCTCATCCACATGTTTTTCATATTCATCAACACTTTGTGAGTTCACAACCTTCTTCCACCTTGCCCTAACTGCTCTCTCATACTTTCGACTTCCAGAGTGTTTAACAAAATTCTTATGTACACATTCTGAAATGTGTCGCCTACAAAGAAGACGACCACTCTCCGGAAAAACAGTATCAATGGCGTTCATAAGGGCTTGCTCTCTATCTGTAACAAAAACACCTGGATACTCAACAGCACTAAAAAATTTCTTCAACTCTCTCATTATCCACACATAGCTATCCTCCTTTTGATGGTAGATGCATGCAAATGCAACATGAAAATTCTTACCGGTTGGCAAAAAACCCATCACTTGAACCAAAGGCATATTATATAGATTTGTTGCATATGTGGCATCAAGAGAATAACATAAGGATATAGTCGAACCAAATCAACGCTATGATGGTGAGCAAAAAAACCTTCACCAACATGATTATTACCTGGTTCCTTTCGCTCATTATGATAGTAATGGTGATCGGAGAGTAACTTCAGAAAGTATTGCATCGTGGTTAGCCCATCCCGATCCTTGTTCTTGTTTTTGTGAATTGCATTGTACACATGTCTGATATTGCTCACATTATCTTCATTCAACAACTTTACCTCTTGCAGGATACTCTTTGGCTTCGTTCGAGTCATATACAACTTACGTATGTGTTCTAGCTCCGGTTCGCTCAACTTTGCCGCCGATGTATGCCAACTAGGGTGCTTCCCAAGTGCATGGTTATGCCTCCCTCTATTCTCGCTTGTGCGTACAACCCATGTATCACAATTTCTTTTTAGTTTCAACTGAAAGGGACATTCATTCTTCTTCGTCCCACTTGAATGGCGACTCACAACATTGACATTTTTACTCGTCGTCGCTCTGTACTTCCCACTACGTTCACAACCAAGGTAAATCCGATTTGCATGTGCTGTGACAACTGTGAAGTACATGTGATTTTCCCGTCCAATTCGCCTAACTTCATCTTCTGCGGCTATTCTTGTAGGAAATTCTCCAAGACTATTGAACAAGTAATTCATGTCATCATACTTATGATCTTGCTCCTTATCATTCCCATCATCATTAACCTGAAAATAAAAATGTATACTAATCAATAAATTGAATATATGAGATAAATACGTACATTTGTTCTAATAATTTGTAAAAAAAAAAAAAAGACAGAAGCAGCAACACATACTAGCAGCAGGCCGCTGCCTGCTAATCGCAAGCAGCAGGCCAGCGATCTGCTGCTTGCGGTGAGCAGCAGACAGCCGTGCGTGCGCCTGCTACGGTTTAGAAAAGAAAAAAAAAAATAGGCTTAATACACAAAAAATCAGTAATCTTTACCTCATAATTTTCATACTTCGACCATTCTTCAGTCCAAGGTGGCCATTCCATGTTGAAAATTTGTATTCAGAAGAGAGATTGTTTTCTGAAGAATTTGTTGTGGAGAAGGAAGTAATGAACGTATGAAATTGTGTTAGTTGTAATTTGTGTGTATTTAATAAATTTGTGACTTATTTGTAAAATATTAAAAATAAGATATTTTTTTACAAATTACTAATAAATTTCACAACGTTTAGTAAAATTGCTACTACGTTTAATAACCTCATAAAATAATCATAATGTTAATGGAAAAAGGACAAAAGGTCATACGAAGTATACGAGAGAGTGTGTTGTGTTGTCTAGTAATATTTGAGCGTCTTCTTTCTTTTGGCTATGGAGTTTTCTTCTCTTTCTTTCTTTCCATTTAAGTTCAATTCAATCTCTCATCTCATCAAATCGAATTCCTTTTCTTTCCTTCAAAATGAAATCTCGCTCTATTCAATTCATCTTATCCAAAGATTGAGCCAGAGATTCAAAAAGGAGTGAAGAAAATTCAGAGATTCAAGACGAAGCAGCAAGATAGCGATGTCCTTTTCTTCATCTTTTCTCGACTTTCAGCCCAGAACCGGCAAAACCGCCGGCTCGCCGGTTTTACGGCTCACCGGTTTTCCCGGTTCTGGGGGTCCGGCTGTTGGGCGTTTTTAAGACCACTCAGGCGGTTCAGAACCGGTTTTCCCGGTCGAAACGGTTCGGCCGGTAGGTTAAATCTGTTTTTAAAAACATAATTACCAGAGGAATCAAATTCCAATTCTATTCTGTTTCTGTCTGTGACTTGACGAAAACTAACCAGCCGTTAAATTCACGCAAAGTGAAGGAAAAGCAGAAGCATCCTCCGCAATTCATTCTACCGTCCAAATTCTCAGTACCAAAAACGTGTGGTATCAACAAAAATTAAATCACTCCTCCTGCAGTAGATCTCCAAACCGAAATTTTTATTATTGTTACTTACTATTCTTTACCAAGATTTAATCTTTCAGTTACCATCTACACACTCCTCTTTCTTTCTTTATATACCCTCCTCTCCCTCTCTAGATCTCTCAATTTCGATCTACCCCTTCGGCATTCTCTGCAACAACAATCAGGTGAGCCCAAGATCTTGTTTTTTCATTGTGTTTATGAATTGGGTTTCTGTTATTTTGTCTATCTTTGTTGTTTTCTTATTGGTTTGTAAGCGTTTGAGATGTAAAGGTTCGATTTTTGTATGTTTGTATGTCATGTATGTGCATATGGGATCTGGTTATGGTTTTTGTGAGCATGATTTGGATCAAGGGGTTGCTGATTTAGTGTTTGCTTTGATCTGATTTGAGCCATTGTTGAAACTAGTGGATTTTGTTATGGTTGAAGTTAGGTTGTTGATTGCACTCTGGAAGGATTTTGGTTGATAGAATGTGGTGTGACATGCAGATCTAGGAAGAAAGAATGCTATAATACACCTCACTATATAATTGATCACATGCAAAATTGTATCATGGCAGAATTGTGGTTATAAACTTGCAGACAAATTGATTTGCACCTTGAACCATTGCTTTTGTTGAGTTGCTTAGATCTTCATATGTCATGTGGGATTAATGGCCTAAACTAGCTAAAGACCGGCTGCTGTTTTTTCTTTTTTTCTCTTCTATTTGGGCACATGTACATTTTCCTTTGGTTAGTTATGATCATATTCTATTGGAAGCTTGAATCATCTCATGCTGATTAGATCTTCATGTTTCTGGTGATGATTATTAGCATTTTCGATAACAAGTTGAAGATCAGTTTTCATTGAATTTGATGTGTTGTGTTAGTTTTGATAGTCTTATATCATACTGGTTAGAGGATTCATAATTCATATTTTTTTGAAGAGATTTCTAGCTGTAATTTAACCTTTTACTGTGTGATCACTTCGCTTTGATCCAAACAAAGTTTTGATCTTCTCCTGTCCATGTTCTTCTATTCGAAATACATCCTTCATTTTCTCTAGTGAAAACGAACCATCTGATTATTATCCTGCAAATGGTTGTTTTGCAGATTATTTATCAGAATTATATTAAGCAATCATGGGCACTGTTGTTGATGCTGCAACCAAGGTACTTCATTAAATCTTTCTCCACTTTTGTTCTTTATGATAATGTACCTGGTCTAAATGGGTTTTGAGTCGTATCTTCTACTGAATACCCATCTCATTTGCTTCAACAAAATTAGAAAAAAAAGGAAAAATCTGAATTCTGAATAAAAGTGTATATTTCAACTGGATACTTTTTTTCACAATTGCAGTGCATAGAATTCTCACAGGAGAAAAATTAATATTTTCACAATGTAAATTAGGACCTTGGAAGAACTTGTTATCAAGTATCATTATTTCAGCCTTACATACATTTGCCATTTCTTAGTTTGGAATATGCAGAATCTGTTTGGCTGACTGATTACTATATAAAATTATTTGTTGCAGGAGGTCAATGGAAGTGTAATTACCAAGAAGGTCAGCGTGATTTTTGTTCTTGGTGAGTAATCATCATTCTCATTTATGGCTCAAGTTCAATAACTGAAGTTCATTGATAAGTTTGTACAATGGTAATGTCCTGATATGATGCTTATTGTTGTTCATTATGAAACTTGAACAGGTGGCCCAGGCAGTGGTAAGGGCACTCAGTGTGCAAATATCGTTGAACATTTCGGCTATACTCATCTTAGTGCGGGTGATCTTCTCAGAGCAGAGATAAAATCTGGCTCTGAAAATGGGTATAACTTCTTTCAAGAACCATACTTGTATTATACCTGCATTGTGTTCTCTTTGGAAAAAGGAATCATTTAGTACTATGTTGGATATATTGATGTTTCAACATTCAAGTTTTCAGCCAAAAGCTATTTTTTGTACTTGGCCATCCAGGACAATGCAATAACTCTTCAATCGACATATATCACACGGACAGAATCTGTCCTTGTGATCCTGCCATGCCTATGTTTTTTACTAACCTCAAAACTTTGATATGAAACCCAGTCGATACTCTCAGATCTAATTTCATATACCTAATTTGTTATATTAAAAGATGGTGAAAAATGAAGAAAAGATAACAGCTTAATTATGTAATCCAACTTCTGTATTGGATTCTTGTGTAATGCACCCTATTATGATTTATCGGGCTGAATTCTTGAGATTATTGGTTTCCAATTTTTTTTCCTTACATTTTTTTTCTTGTTGTGGAACAAGTTGTCGATGTATCCCATCAAGGTTGTCGAGCGTCATATTTGCAACTAAACTAGATTTATTATGTATGATCTTCCCTGCTGAGATGTTTGATGCCTCATGTAGTACTATGTTGGATAATTTGTAACTTTCTTAATATTTCTCATCCTGATTGTGGCACAATTGCTTTTGCTGTCTATCTTATTTGTTATACATTTATGCAGGACAATGATCCAGAACATGATCAAGGAGGGTAAAATTGTACCTTCGGAGGTCACAATTAAGCTTCTCCAGCGAGCGATACAGGAGAACGGAAACGATAAATTTCTTATTGATGGGTTCCCTCGTAATGAGGAAAATCGTGCGGCATTTGAGTCCGTTGTAAGTCCTTATTTCCTCTTTGCTGCTCCCTCTCTCTTTTACTCTAGATACATATGGTATGTCTTTATACTGCTTTGCATTTGTTACATTGTTTCATGTGCTATTCAGGATTTCCTTTCCCAGTCGTACAGTCTTAAAAAGGCTTTGTATATTTACTTTGTTTTTGCAGACTGGAATTGAGCCAGAATTTGTACTTTTCTTTGACTGCTCCGAAGAGGAAATGCAGAAACGCCTATTAGGCAGGAACCAGGTTTGTGCATATTTTCAAACAATTTGCAACTTACCTGTCTATATTCATGTCTTTTGGAATAAATATTAAAGCTCACTTGATTTCATTTTTGTATTTTCTTCCTTACTTGAAGGGTAGAGAAGATGATAATATCGAAACGATTAAGAAGAGATTCAATGTCTACATGGAATCTAGTCTTCCCGTGATTGAATATTACAATTCAAAAGGGAAGGTTCGAAAGGTAACATACTCTCTCTTCTTTCTGCTCTTTTTTCGGTAATGTGTGACATTAAGCTATGGTGTTAATGTATTCTTCTTGTAATTTAGATTGATGCTGCAAGGCCAATTGCAGAAGTGTTTGATGCAGTCAAAGCAATTTTCACAGCACCCAGTGAAAAGGTAATCCAGCAGTATAATTCTTCAAGCAAACCAAGTAAATAATCATTCTGGAGCAACCCTTTAACTTGAAAAACTCTAGGCAGATTCAACCTTTGGTAGATTGAATTTGCAAGTACTTACTTCTTAATCTGTTTCTGTGTGCATGTTGCAGGTTGCTGCTTAAATATGCTAGCACCACCCCATTATTTACCGCAGTTCCAGCTAAGGTAATAAATTTAGTACCAAGCTTAGGCTTAGGACATGGCATTGAAAGATGACTGCATTATTCCTTCATTTGTTATCAACTTGATGCAATTTTTACTTTTATAATCGGAGGTTCTGTCTTCAAATTGTATCTTCCACTTTCTTGTCAAGCAAGTCTTTCAATGCATATCATGTTTATAAACCTATAATGCTTGCATTGTTATCATGTGAAAGGTTTAGAGACTTTAAATGAAACTCATCGTTGTGTCTTTTGTGTTTTGTGCAGGTTTGCTTGAAACACCTCTATTGGGAGTTTATACAATTTTAGGGAGTTAATGTGTGTTATTGCTGATTCATATATATAGCTAGAGAATATATTTGTTGTTTTCATTGAAGAAAGAAATATACTGTTGAGGCTTCCTGCCTCTGTCGTATGATTGTACTTTTGAGAGGTTTTTGCCTCCATATTGATATTGTTATATTGGACTGGATAACTGAATTTTACATGTGTGGTTCTTTAGTTTCGTAGCCATGTGATCTCAAAGTGCGTTTTGTGTGTAATCGTGACATCCGGCACTTCTCTGTTAACAGATGCGGTGCGAGTCGGCATGACATACCCTTATCCGTGCTATATATGCATGGTCTTTTACGAAAGGAAATGGCAACTTGAAAACTAAAGAAAAGAGAGACATAACACCTAAAATTTGCCAATTAATTGATCGTTGCGGATTTTCTTCTATCTATAGGATATATTAACAAACACACCAGAATAACACTCTGAAATCTGATTTCATTTACAGCGTAGTCTGTTTTATTGGAAGGAAGGGAAAAACTAAGGAAGAATATGGAAAGAGTTGAAGGGGAGCGTACAGTAAAGAATTCAAAACTTAATTGGAATTTATTTTATATTTTCACTAATCTGCCAAATAAGAACAAAAAAAATGGGCTAAAGGGGCTGGTTTTCTCTTTTGCTAGTAGTATTTAGTATTTACACAAAAAAAATGAAAGAAAACATTCATCAGTAAGCATCTAAGTGTAGAAATGTACCTATGTTCAATTTGATAGGTTTTTAGAGTACTGTTGAAAATGGGTTATTAGTCTTATCCTTGTGCATATCACAGGTTGCTGCTTAAACATGCTAAGGTAATAAATTGAGTACAAAGCTTTTAGGAATTAGGGCATGGCATTAAAGGATGATCTTTGCTACTCAATTTTATTGAAGTATTACTTTTATGCATTGAAGGTTCTTGTGTTTGATTTGCATCTTCTATTTTCTTCTCGAGCAAAGTCTTTCAATGCATCTCATGCTTGTAAACCTTTAATATGGACATTTCCTACTTGCAACATTCACACATGAAATGATTAGAAACTTTAAAACTCAACCCCCACCCCCCATTGATGTTTTTTCTGACGGTTTTTGTGAAACCTATATTCGGAGTTTATACAGTTTTGGAAGTTGATGATGTGTGTTATTGCTGCTTCATATAGATAGAGAATATATTGGTTGTTTTGTTTCGTAACCTCTGATCCAAATTTGGTTTTACATATAATCGAAACTGCACACACTCCTGTTAACAGATGTGGTATGACATAGTCCCTTTCTTCTGCAACATGCATGCTCTCTAATGAAAGGAAATGCAACTGGAAAACAAAAGAGGAGAGAGACTTCAGCACCTAAATTCGCAAATTAATTGATCATGTAGGATTTTATTTACATAAGGATGAACAAACAAACCCAATTAGCACCATGACACGATACGTGAATACTGTACTTTTACTCTGTTGACTGTTGTTAACAAAAACTGTTGTATCTATATATCATTCCCACTCTGAATGTGCTTGCAGTGAGATCTTAACCTTGTACATCTTTCATGTGTGCTTCTTAACAATGTTCTCCAATCGCTAATAATCCCTTAACACGGTAGAATTCGTCAATTAACTTAACATGTGGATATTCTGACTGTGTTTACTAAGGAAAGAGGTAAGTGCTCTTAGAGTGTAGTCTTACTGAAAGAAAAATATTGAACTGGGACATAAAATGGATCTTTTTGTCTAAAAAAAGGATCTTTTCAATATAGAAAAAAGAAAAATAAAAAGAGAAAGACTTAAAAGGTAGACTTGAATGGTATCCATAATTTGGAGAATGTATGAGTGGATTTGCTTCTAATTTGGCCCACAATTTGATGTGTAGTACTGTACTGGCAAAGACTTTTCATTTGAGATCTGATTCATTCATTGAACAAAATTTCTCAGATTTGCTTCTGTATTTCTTCTCACCTTTGTGATCCATTCATCAATCAAGAACACCTAATCTTGTTTCAATACACAAAAAGAAATCTTATTTCAATTTTCTGCTCTGTTTTCTTGTTTCTATATTCCAAAAACCAAAAAATAAAATAAAAATTCTCTACTTCACTGTTTACTTGCCAAGACAGTACTTCCTTTCACCCTTGAGATCGATCCATCTATCAAGAGCACATAATCCCATTTCAAAATCCCCTGATCTCATTTGGAAAAGCAATGGAAGAAGCTTTGGTTGGAGCTGCTGTGGGTGCTACCATTCAAGTTGTTCTCCAAAATCTGCTTTCGATTTCCCTCGACGAGATTAAGCGCGTGTATGGGTTCAAGAAAGACCTGAGTAGGTTGAAGGAATCACTGGAACTGATTCAAGGTCTTCTGTATGATGCTGAGGCTAAGCATGTCAACGACCGAGCGGTCAAGCTTTGGCTAGGGCGGCTTGAAGATGTAGCTTTCAAAGCTGATGCGGTTCTAGATGAGTTCAACTACGATCTTCTCCGGAAAAAAGTCAAGAAGCAAAATGGAAAAACAAATAAGGTAACCACCTTCATCCCCCGTGTTTCTTGCAAGTTGCTCTTTACGATTAAGATGGCTTCTAAGATTAAGGATGTTAATGATGAGTTGGAGAGGATTCACAAAGACGCAAGTAACTTTGGTCTTCAAGCAGCAGTTGCAAGTGTTGCTCATCCTAGAAATATTGTTGGATTGAACACACATTATCTAGAGTCTCCCCAAACCAACTCATTCTCTGTTGAGCCAAACATCATTGGAAGAGATGATGATGTGTTAAAGATAGTTGACATGCTGGTTACTGCTCCTCAAGACCAAACAATTTCTGTCATTCCTATTGTTGGTATGGGTGGCCTTGGAAAAACCACACTTGCTCAAAAAGTATACCATCATGAAAGGGTAGGAGCTCATTTTGGACAAAAAATATGGGTGTGTGTTTCTGTTAGTTTTGATAAAATGGCTTTGTTCAAAAAGATTCTTGAAATATTAACTGGATCAAGTGTTCAAGGAATGGAAACTGAAGAAGCTGTGTTGGAGAACATTAAGAAGAACTTGGAAGGTAAAAAGTACTTGCTCATTCTTGATGATGTTTGGAATGAGAATTCCATTGAAACGGATCCTTTCTTGAGATCCTTGTCAGGAATATGTTCTGTTAAGGGAAACTGCATCATCGTGACTACACGAAGTGCAGCTGTTGCGTCCCATGTGCAAACTCTATCCACCTGTCCACTACGTTATTTATCGAGAGATGAATGTTGGTCTATCATAAAAGCAAAGGCGTTTCCAGGAGTAGATGTTCCAACAGAATTTGAAGAAGTGGGTACACGCATTGCTCAAAGATGCAGTGGTCTACCACTTGCTGCTAATGTGGTAGGGGGGTTATTGCGTGACAAGTCGAAAGATGTGTGGCAATCTATCCTAACAAACGAACTGTTGAGATTTGGTCCAGGTGACGTCACAAAGATGTTGAAGTTAAGCTACGATCGTTTGCCATCACATGTGCATAAAAAGTGCTTTGCATATTGTTCGATATTTCCACAAGATTTTGAAATCAACAGGAAACAACTGATCGAGCTTTGGATGGCTGAAGGGTTATTTCAAGTTGATGGAGGAAATGATATGGAAACTATGGGTGATGCAATTTTCAACCATCTTATGGAGAATTCCTTATTCCAAGATGAGAAGAGGGATGAATTTGGAAATATTTCACATTGTAAGATGCATGATCTTGTTCAAGATCTTGCATGTTCAATTGCAAAAGGTACGCACAGAGTTCGATATCTTATGGTGAAGGATGAACCAGATGCCATCTCACAGGACCAATTAAACTACTTGCGCACACTGTTTGTCAGTGGCAAAACATTACCGCACCCATTTTCAGGTTTCAAATGTTTGTACGTCTTAAATTTTAGAGATATGGAGATGGATGAGCTGCCTACAGTGATAGGAAATCTTATACATTTGAGGTTTCTTAACATCTCAAGGACAGGAATCAAATGCTTACCGGATTCAATTGGTAAACTGTATAATTTACAGTCTCTGTGGATTTGTGAGAATCCAGGGGAGAATGTAAACTTGAAGGTTCTTCCGAACTCGATAATCGACATGGTTAGCCTGAGACATCTACATATTCCAACTTCCGTTGAATTACCTCCTGGAATAGGGAACTTAGCTAATCTTCACACACTTCCATGCTACAAAGTGGGCCATGAGAAAGGACGCAGTATCAAAGAGCTTGGAAATTTAGTGAATCTCCAAGGAGAAGTGGAGATTCAAAATCTTGAGAGGGTGAAAGATAAAGAAGAGGCTGACCAAGCAGAGTTGTCTAGAAAATCAAAGATTTTCAAATTAGTTTTCAAATGGAATGCATCTCAAGATGAAAGAAATGACGAAAATGTGTTGGATGGGCTACAACCCCACCCAAGTTTGAAGTGCTTGGTGATAATCGGATACAGTGGGAGAAGCTTCCCTCGATGGGCAATGAATATGGAGGTACACAATCACATCCAAGGTGGTTGGGAATTGCTTCACAATTTGATCGACATAAAACTTAAAAATTGCAAGCAATGTGAAGAAGTTCCGATGTTGGGCCACCTGCGAAGCCTGAAGTTTCTGAGGTTGGATGGTCTATCCAATGTGCAAACAATAGGCCATTCGTTTTATGGAATTAGAAATGGTAACACATCAAGCACGATTGGAGATGCAAAGTTTGGGGAACCAATTATTGCATTTCCTGCACTAGAAAGGCTATATTTGTCAAAGATGACAGAGTTAAGTGAGTGGGAAGCGGTGGAGGCTGGAATAACAACAGTGTTTCCATGCCTTAAATACTTGGAAATTAGGAGATGCCCCAAGTTGAAGACTGTTCCGAGCCATTTCACATTCCTTGAAGATTTGACTATTCGTGATTGTCCCGAGTTGAACCTCCTTCCGAGCCGTTTCCCATTCCTTGAGGAATTGAGTATTGATGAGTGTCCCAAGTTGAAGACTGTTCCGAGTCATTTTCCACGCCTTGAATTATTGGAAGTGAATAGGGTGGACTCATATTTTTCTTTGGCAGACGTATGTAGCAGCACGAGGCATCTCAAGTCAATTGAAATCTCCAATGTGGCAGAGGTTTTGATGAGGGATCAAAATCTGAGAAAATTGAGTCCAGTTCCAAGCTTAGTAGGTGGCGGTGGGTCATCATCTCTTGAGAAATTATACATAACGAGTTGCCCGGAACTTGAGTCAATTCCTTCTGTAAAAGGCCTCACCTCACTTCGGGAATTGAGAATCTGGTCGTGTGAAAAATTGAGAGAGCTACCACCTGATCTAAACACCCTTCAATCTCTCGAGGAATTGAGGATAAGGAATTGCCCAGAAGTGAAGTCAATTCCACCCGTAACAGGCTTGACCTCCCTCCGAACATTGGATATCAGGCGTTGTGAAAAATTGAGAGAGCTACCACCTGATCTAAACACCCTTCAATCTCTCGAGGAATTGTTCATATCCGATTGCCCAGGAGTGAAGTCAATTACATATGGAAGAGTAGTAGGAGGAGGAGGAGGAGGAGATGGAGATTATTCACAACAACAACAAGCCCTCACCTCATCATCACTCCGAACATTTGAGTCTTGCTCTTCTTCCCTTCGGTCATTGACATTGTATAACTTGGAGAATTTGGAGAGAGTATTATTACCTAGTCTATCCAGGATGTCTTCCCTCGAGAATTTGAGCCTCACAAGGATTCCGAAATTGATGAAATTCCCAAGTATGGGGGAGATTTCCTGTCTAAATTTGAAGAGTTTACTAATTGGTGGGTTCTCAGACTCCATCAGTTTAGATTCGTTCAACCAACATCTCAATCAAATCCTCCCCAACCTCACCTCTCTTGAAAGATTGTGGTTATACGGGAAAGAGGACTGGGACTCTCTGCCTCATCAGATTCAACATCTCACTTCTCTTCAAGAATTGTTTTTACATGATTTTGGAAGAATCGAGTCTTTGCCTGAATGGATTCGGAATTTATCTTCTTTATGGGTGTTAGGCATCCGCAACTGCAAGGGGCTAGAGCATCTGCAATCTAAGGAAGCTTCTTCTGACTGGCCCAAGATTTCCCATATCAAATATGTTTTCATAGATGGTAAGTAAGTCTCTTTATTAATCACTTTGATTTCATTTATTCTATCGCCAACACGTACTGTAGTATATATTCAAAGGGCACATCGATTACATACAGTCATTTCAAATTCCTATAATAATAATTCATGTCATTAATTTTCAACAAATTAATGTTAACACGAGGCTGCTGTTTTGCAATTCAAACCAAAAAAATCAAAGAACAAAATTGCTATATGCCTGCAAACACTCTTGTCTTTGTCTTTATAGTTTGCTTAATACAATTTACTTCTTCTCTTTGAGTGCAGGAGTTAGATTGTGATTTGCAATGATCTCGTAGATTGCAGGACCATGGAATATCAACTAAATTAGGAGGTATGTTATCTATAACCAAATCCAGTTCAGTACTATTAAGATGAAGTTGTTGAACCCAAGTGGGATTCTGCTGGTTATCGTTATCATTACACGTTTCTTGTTTTTCTACTGCTATTAAGTGTTTCTTCTGATACAAAAATGAATGTGTAAGTTTTGGAGTTTGGAATTATGCTGCATTCTGTTAATTGGATTATCAATGGGAGTGTCTGATAATACTCAGTACAATTAGGACACTTGTAGCTGCTCTATGCTTCCATCAACTTTTCCAATGAATGGGCTTTGGAAGATTCATCCATAATGTTTCTATTAGGCTTTGTACTATGAATTGATCAGGTTTCTCACAAGTTGTTTCTATTAGGGTCCATAGGTAGAGTATACAATGAGAATGAAGGGTTTTTTTATACAAACAACCTCGGGTAATTGACAAATTACAAATAAAACCGATCCATTAACTTTGTACAATGAGACCCCTGCCGTTAGTTACAAAATTTTCAAAACACACCCACTGTTGTTAAGTGGAGTTATTGATTTTCTTAGAAAAACAATGTATGTGGGTCTAAAAGTAATAGTTTCAGATTGTGAACAAAGTTGCCTTGAATTTTCAATAGTTTCAAGTATTGTGATTAGTGGTGGAGCCAGGAATTGAAGCCGGGGAGGCGAAATTACGTATACATGATTATTTCGATTTTTTTTTTTTTGGGTGGGGGGTTTGAAAATTTAAAAAATCATAAATATTACCTTTAAATGTTTTTTCCGATCCATCCCCCACACCTGATTGTGAAGATGCTATGCCCTGTTCTGATGCAATACAAACAAACTGATGTTAATTGAGAGTGCTATGTTCAGAAGGTAAGGGGGGGAAAAGTATTTCAAATGACAAGGTAAACAGTTTTGTTTTAGACCAAAGTGTACACTTGTTGGTTTTGTTTTTGTATACTTCTTTCCTGCTGTTCTGTGTAATTAAATTCCAACTTATGGAGAATGCATATTCTCAGTTAATCACATTTGTATACTAAGTATCAAATTTTTTTCTGTCATTTCTGAGATCTAAGTCAATAAAAAAATAAAAATCCATATTTAAGAAACAATATGAAGTCAAGGTAAACAAGATGTAGGCCTCACCTAAGTCTTGCAAAGAAATAAAAAAGGGATTTTTTTTAAATGTTGGGTTTTGCTTGATGCAAGTTTTCTGGTTGTGCTTATGTGATCTGGTTAAGTTTTTCAGTAAGAGTTTGGATATCAGCTGCAACAGGCCTCACCTCACTTCGAACATTGGATATCAGCTCGGGTGAAAAATTGAGAGAGCTACCACCTGATCTAAACGCCCTTCAATCTCTCAAGATAATGTTGACATCCAATTGCCCAGGAGTGAAATCAATTCCATATGTAACTGGAGGAGACTCACAACAAGGCCTCACCTCACTACAGAATATATTGTTGTTGCATACTTATGGAATGATTGAATTTTTGCCCGAAGGGATGGGGAGTTGTTTATTCTTCAAGTGTTGGCCTAAGGCATTATGGATTCGTAAATGTTCATTGCTGGTGGAGAGGTGCAGAAAACAACAAAGCGCAACTAGAACAACCGCTGCTGCTGTTGCGGTCGATGCTTCTTCTGACTTCTGAGTGGCCCAAGATTTCCCATATCAATGATGTTTATATATATTGTAAGTCTCTTTATTACTCATTTGATTTCATTTAATATATTGTATTCACCATTCTCGCCAATAACTATATTCAAAGGCACCTATAATGAATTCTTTTGATATAACTGCTTTTTTTGTTTATTTACATATTTTCAACAAATAAATGTTAGTAAGAGGCCTCTTTTCTGCATTCATACCAGAAATCAAAAGAACAAATTTTTTATATTATTGCAAGCATGCCTGTTCTGTCTTTATATTTCGTTTCATGTTCTGGCTTGCGTTTTCATTTACACAATACACTTCTTCTATTGACAGGAGTACTTGTGCGATGTTCTGATAGATTGTGGAACCATGGAGCAACTGTATTAGGTATGTTGTCTATAACTGAGTTCAATTCAGTTTGTATAAGATGGTTTGATGAATTGATGGGGGTTTCCGCTTGGTTTCATCTTTAATTTCCTTGTTTTGCTTTTCATTTAGACCTCCAAGTCTTCTATTTGTGATTTGTAGTTTATGTTTATGGGCATCAATCAAGATTGATATATACAGCAAATTATTATTATGTACCGCATACAATTGATTGCTATACAGAGTTTCATTTTCCATTGAGCCAACTAAAATTTTTCAGTTCTGCGTTCGGACATATTATGAATGAGGTTGGAAGACATTTGTAGGCTCAAGTTTCTTTTTACTCTTTACAAAAAATTTGAAAACCAGTAACTTGTGTCATATGCTTCACTTGTTGATTATCTTGCTCTTTAATTTCTGCATAATATTACTTGCATATTTAAAGAACTTGTTTTTTCTGACAGAATGCTATCTATAACATGCATGGCTTTGTTGCAGGAACTCAAAACAAGTGTGATTATTATGGACAACAAGACAAATCATAATTTTTGTTGCGGGTGAGTGCCTTGGTTATTAAATCAACATCATAGTTACAGCATACGCACTTTGCCTGACCGTTGATCTTTTCCAAATTAAACATTTTGTGCTCTCAATCATGGCTCTGTTGTTCAATCAAATTTTTCCAACTGATACTGTCCTGATACTTGTCAAAGTTGAATAGGTGGTTGAGGAATTGTTAAGGGCACTCTTTGTAAATATCGTCAATATTTCGGTTTTACCATCTTAGTGCTGGTGATCTTCCTGATTAGATCAGAGACTAATCTGTTCAGAGAATGGGCTAAACCTCTTTCAAAGCACCAATGAGAACTACCTGCTCATGCTACCCTTCAGAAAGAGAGATCCAGTTCACTAGTTGCAGCACAAAGTGAAGAATTCAAAACCGAATTGAATGACATGAATGTGCTGGATGGACTACAGTACAACCAATCCTGATATAGGTAGGGGTGCGAAGAAACTTCCCTATAGTACAAGGTTACATGCATGTATGGATATTGTTTCACTCTCTCTTCAATGATGTTATCGATATCTATTTCTATCTCCGTAAATGTTTTTTGCAGATTGAATTCTAGTAATAGCTAGTAATTAAGAGTAAGCAGTCATGGGAACTGTTGTTGGTTCTGCAAACAAGGTACACCTTTGGATATTGTTTCACTCTTATTCTTTCAAATTCAACCAGTCTCTGATCTAATCCTCGAGTCATACATACTGCAATTGAATGTGTCAAAGTGATTTGTTTCTTATTGTTTCATACTACCAAACTTGAACAGGTTGCCCAGGCAGAGTAACATTTCGGGTTATACTCATCTTTGCGCTGAGTGGTGCTTTCAGAGCAGAGATTAAACATTCTGAATTAGTGTTCAACATCTTTCAAGAATGTAATGTGTATGACCAGCATTGAATTATCAAGTGTTCAATTCATTGTGATTGATGCATTGTAACATTTGATTCTTAGACGTTACAATGGTTATGAAGATATACAAATTAATAGGTACTAATTAGTAGTACTTCCAGTTTGCACATTCGAATTGGTGATTTATGTAACTACAGGTATTCGTTATCAGGTAGACGCCTGCAGGGAGTTCTAGAGGGTAGAGCCTGTAAAGAATTTCCACCATGCCCTGTCAACATCGACCGGTATGATCACTCCACCAAAAGGATACAAATAGTTTCTCCAATTTTAATAATAACAATGATGAAAAGAGTTAATAATTGTATAGTTGCTGGCAGTTTGACTTCCTCTTTCAATATTTCTAAGATCAATCAATACAATACAATACATAACTCTAATTCCAAATCAATGGATCAAGCTCTTGTAGGTGCCACTATTCAAGTTGTCCTGCAGAATCTGGTCTGAATCTAGAGATTCACAAGACATGGTTGATAGGAAAATTGTACTTTCAGAGAAATATTTGCAAGTTATCTGAATCTAGAGATTCACAAGACATGGATGATATTGCCTGTTGGGAAGAAGTACGCGGCATTTGAGCTCTTTGTAAGTATTCCTGTTCCTACTGTAAGAGAATTTAATATTACTGCTTAACTAAATCCGACAAACTTTACAACTTGAGGAAATCAAGTCAAGTGCAAAATGTTATGTATTTTTACTGTAATAGTCTAATAGGAAACAATCTTGTTCTACCAACTACAGTCCCTTTTTCTGCTAAAATGATTAGACAAAATAATAATAATACTATGCTAAGATACTATGGCATCTTTCTGCTTCTGCAGATGGCAGTGTGAGTGAATTCAGAATTGAACAAGTTGATGTGCAGTTACAATTTTTATCTGCACATGATGGGATCTATTCTCTTGTTTTGATTGTGAACCAGAGCAATCCACATAACATCTGGCATTCTGGCTGGATTGCAAGATGTCGCAGGGCACTCTTATTACATGTTCCCATTATACATTTTTTAGATTACATGTTTTATATGCTTCTTGTAAACAGAAAACATGTAAATTCTTTCATTTTTCTTTTCAGTAGTAATAAATCTTCCTTCTTACACGATTTTATGAGGGTCCCTGCACTCTGACATTGTTATATTCGACTATTATGGAGGTCAAGACCCTTCTGTCTAATTGTCAGAAGTAACAAATCCTCTTTCATTACATGATTTATCTTTCTTCCTTGACCAGTCGAAATTGTTGCATTTCAATGATAAGAATCATCCAGATGTGACATTTTTTATTTTGTTAATGATGTGACGAAGACTACCTACAGTTAGTTTCATTTCTTAAAATTGGGGGAAAAAAAAAGAAGGATGTTAGTTCTCTCGAGCTGATTTATTATGACAATCTAGTGGTCTCACATGTATCCTATGCTTTCGTACTTAATACTTCTGCTGCGTCTTGGTTTATAGTGCAATGCAGCATTTTTCAAATGGTAGAAGATGCTATAGCTATCTTAAATGCATCATGCAAAATGAAGATGGTCTTAACATGACAAGTAGAGAGCACAAGCAATGGCTACCAAACATAATTGAAGCAGTAATTAACCATTGCAGAAACACAAAAGATGAGAACACTTTCCAAACAAAATTATATAGATATAGATTTGAGTGCAATAGAGGACAACTAGTAACTACAGATTTATTACCAGGTCCATACATAATTCAGTCGACAAACAGGATACCATTCTCCTGGATGGTATCAAGAATAATCGCAAGTTTTCCCTCAACACGTTCATTCCGCTTAAGCTCATATGAAATTGCATACACATCTGCCTCCTTTGACCTCTCCGCAATCAACCTTCCTATTACTCTGCACGCATTGTCATCAGTGAGGGATGGCAATGTATTGCGAAGATCCTTGGCATTCGTTGTAGCAACTGATATCACTTTACTGGTACCCCGATGCATCACTTTCGCATGCACAAACCGCTTTGAAAAGAACACATTCAGTAAAAACGGTCTCATGTACATATCCGTCTTCTGCTTCCATGATTTTCTGCTGGGCCTCTTTTCCGCCTCTTGACGAGATCTTCTCGTCCAAGCAGCTTGTACAACAAAGCTCTGCATTTACGTACAAACATCAAACAAACTAGTAATTTAAAACAAATTCAAAATTCTTGCAATTAATAAAATCAGATACTAGTAGCTCTTATCAGAAAACTAAAACTAATTGCATAATTTGCCCATTTTAATAATTAATAAACTATTTTCATACTTTAGAGGAGAAATGTACCTAAACAACTCTTCATGGACATGAAATGTTTCTCAACATATAATATTCGTCACAAATGCATAAACTAGAAAAACACAGTTTGGGTACAGAATCCAAAAATACATTCCATAACATGATTAATAAAGTAAAGAGGAATAAGATAATGAGAAATTTATGCCAGAAATAAGAAAGATAAGAAGAATATACCTGATTACGAGGCTTTGAAGTCAAATTAGTGGCAGCGAGGTCCAATTTAGGAAAAGAAGAGGACCAAGAGAGGGAGGCATGTCGTCCATCTCTTCTGCTAGAGAAAAGCTCCGAGGAGAGTGAGAGAGATAGAGGTTGAGAAGATGAATAAGAAGATATGCTGCAAACCGCCATTTTTATTTTTATTTTGCTTACTCAGAAATGTTAATTTGGTTGTTGATACTTCTCGATAGCAGCAGCCAGCAGAGTAGGTACTGAACTCATCTTTCGGGGACGAGACGAACGAGAAATTGGAAATTGGATTGGGCTTATCCATATTCGAATTGGTTATCGGGCTTCTTCAACTTATCCATGGGCTTTTGAAAACCGGATAGTTTAATTAATTCTCCCAATTGAGATTGTGTTTCTCCCAATTTAGAGTGAGATTCGAGCGAAAAGCGATGAGGTGTTTAATCGTTTTGTGTGATATAGGTTTAGTTCTCCCAATTCCAAATGCGCATACATGTGTATGCATTTTTTTTTTCCAAACAACAAAGGATCGAAACTGCACCTCTCCTTTTTCACTTCATTTCCATTCACCGGGTATGCTATGTTCCTTATTCATTGGAGTTGTTTTTTTTCTTTTTTTCTTTTATTAACTAGGAAATGGAAATATATTAGAAAGCATCCAGTGTGCTTTTCACACACCTTTGGGAAGTCTCGCAAACATCATCCTTAATCACAAAACTAAGCCACAAGGGACAAATATTCCAAATTAACATAAAGCACTGATTAGCAGACAAAGTACTGGGATGGCGATTTAAACTTTGAATTCCAAAGCTTAGGCTAATTGCTTCCTTGGCGAAAAGATCAGTTGCACTATTCACCTCCCTATACACAAAACGCACTTCAAAAATTTCAAACTGTTCCATCATCTGGAAGATTTCCTCCCTGAGATGAGCTAGCTTCTGTTCCATCATATTATTGACATGTGCATTGAAGATAACACAAACTTAGAATCTGTCTTGATTAGTATAGTTTAGCTATCTCCATTTGTTGGGCAAGTTTAATCCCTTCACTAGAGCAAGAAGTTCAGCACTCTTATGATCTATTTTGCTTAAAAGAAAAACTGCATAATTAACAACCAACCCCAGAACAAGCACTGAACCATCTATATTTAAACAAACAAAACCCACAGGTGGAGCTCCCACTTACAAGTAAGAGAAGCACTAGCCCTGATTAGTAATTGAACTTTATTTATTTTTGCATATATAGACTTAAAAATAAACTAATTGAAGGGTTTTTTTTTTTAAAGGAACTGTGTTCTTGTCCAGAGTAGATAACATGACTAAAAAGCATGTATATTTGTTCGAGTTAAAGTTTGATGATAAGCAAACCACAAGCAGAAGAAATCACTGAAAAAAGTCAAAGATTTTACTTCCTAATCAACTTGATTATTCCAATATTACATTCATACAGAATCATGATCTTGCTACTAGCTAGCTACTTCCAGGAAAACCTGAATATATTTCTTAACAAAGTGCAGGCCTAATTCATCTTTGAATCCGCAGACATAGTCAACGGACGAAATCCATGATCAAGACAAGCTTGCCAGATCTTCTCAGTGTCGAACACCATGTTGCCACACTCGTTCACGTTCCATCCTTCCATAGCGTGTATGATTCCTGCTATGCGCCATGCACTCATCACTCTTCTTGGCAACCAATTCTGTCACAAATAGAGAGTAACACAGTTTTGTAAGAATCTGCTGCTAAAAACTAGACAGTTATTCAAGACACCAAGTTAAGAAGGAAAGTTTTCATGGCTAACCTCGCAAGAATCAACATTTTCAAGATGCTTAGGAACCAACATAGAGGGTGTGTTGTAGTACACACAATCTTTGCGCGTTTTCTTAGGAGGAAACTGTGAGATCGGAATGAAAACTGTTCCTTTTGATGCCTTTTGTTGTTCCTCTTCACTCAGCATGTCTCCAACTAGCCAAACCTGCAGAAGAAACATTTTGTACGTGTAAGTTCACAAGTCTTGAAACCTCACAACGACGTTATGCAACAATGCTTCATGTGTCTGGATTCCAAAAGAAGCTAACCTTCGAAGCACCGTGTTTAGCAAGGATAACATTGTTTCCAGCTTCTCTGCTCAGCTTTCCTTTCACTTTCTTGTACTCATCCTCACGTGTCATAAACACCTACAATTTAAAGTATACGTCAAAAGTGCACGATTGAGCAAAGAAATTCTACACCTTCATAACAAATCCTGAATTTACCTGGATTCCACTCTGGCATAAGGCTAGGACAATGGAGTAAGCAGCCTTAGACAGATTGCCTTGCAGGACTACTTGAGTTGTCCCCTTCGGGATGCTCTTCAACACGACAGCAACCGCCAAACTAGTCCCGTCTACAATCTTCACCTTTAGCTCAGGGTGCCTTTTTATGAATATCTCACCGTATCTATTAACTCCCTCTTCCTGCATCGCACATAAAAACTAAATGAGTATTTACTAATTAATCTGCAGAAAGATTGTCTAACTTGGGAGAAAACTTGCCTGATTCAACAAGCCAAGGCTCAAAACTTTAGCCCCCTTCTCATTAGCATCCAGTATGGCCTCCTCAATCATGTTGTTGATTGATTCTCTCTGCCATTGCATGAAGTACTGCAAATACATCAAAATGTTAGCAAATCTATTTCAACACAACAACAGAAAACGATTCGTGGATTCGAGTAATCGCCTTACTTGAACACTATACTTGGGAATAGCCCAAGTCTGCAATTTCAGGTTCTTAAACAGATTCCTCTCAACAATGAACGTTTTCCCATAAATCCAAGTGATCATCATGGACCATAGGGTGATAGGCCACATTAGCCACAAGTACCACTTGGACTTGTGAGGCTGGGCAGCAAAGTGCGCGAATCCTACACGAAGATGGTATATGGATTCTGGAGTCGTGAGATGAGTCAAATGCACGACATCTGGCTCGTCCTCCTTTCTTACAAGCGCACTTTCATACAAAGTGTCTGAAGAATTGTCCATTGTACCGTATATGTAGTCGTAAAATGGCATGAATAGCGAGTAGTTGGTTCGGAATTGTGTGTGATGCAGAGAGTGGTACCTGTAATACCACATTTGAAGTTCTTTAACTACAAGCAATATGAAATGATCAATGGAAGATCATTTTAAGGTTCTGTCAATGTCAGACCGTTAACAAAAACTGCTATGTGTATATCGTTCAGTTCGGGTTGAGTTAGGTTAAGATACGTACGAAGGGGTGTACATGATGTACTTGAGGGGCGGAAAAATGTCGAACAGCCACTTAGGAACGTGCTCAAAGTTGCAGTGACCCATGTTGTTCATGAGATCAATGTAAATCATATAACCAGTAACTGAAGCTAAGGAAGCAGTCCCCATGTATACAGTCGTAAGCATCGGCACCGCGAAGATCAACGAGTATGATATATGCTCGGCGAACGGATGAATCACAGCTGCAACCATGTAAAATTTCATCATTTGAATTTTGGCATGTATAAAACCTAGTAGCTACTTTCATGTTAAGCATAAGGGTCCATTTTATTTCATAACAGTCAAATAGTTAAATTGCTAAGACAACTGTTTTTCACTAACATAGTTCCAGACTTCCAGTTCGATTTTACACTATCTTTTTCTAATACACCATCCACCCCGCAAATAATTCATCACATGAGTGGGGTCCAAAAAGTAGATAATAATTTGTTTCAGGCCCGTTTTCACTGTTCACATTTGGTCATTTATGATGCGGTGCTTTGCTTTGACTGTTGAACCATCCTTGAAAGATTTTTATTCAAAGATAATTCTTCCTTAAAAGATTTTGGGACATACGTAGTACATTATATGTAACATCAAATGTATGAGTAAATTATGTAGCATCAAATCTATGAGTACATTATGTAACATCAAATATTCACATTAGTACAATAGATACTAGGTTTTAGTTTTACTATTAATTAATTACACCCACATGCCATTACTAAATGTCCACTTATCAATTAAACCCCGGAATTATAAACAATTAGTACATACGAACTCAGAAGTTATGAAAATATTGAGAGTTTGTTTTTACCTTTGATTTTTAGGGCATCTTTTTGCCTACCCAAAAATGGCCGCCCACCCAAAAATTGTAAAGCCATCCAAATGTATGTCTTTTATGATTCTAATAGAAATTTTTTTTCTTTTTTCCAATTTCAAAATATGAGGGGTAGAAAAGCCAAATTGTGCAAATGGGTAATGACTAATGCCTAAGTTACAAATGGTTACAGCGTTTGGGCCTCATTATTCTTCTTTATGTGAATGTAATTCACCAGCAATTTGCTACTCCAGAGTAGTATTAATTAATCATCTCATAATGTCCAAGTTAATAGTTTAAATTTTATAATACTGTTCTAGAATCTAGAAAATGCATAACAGGACCCATAGAAATACAATTTTATGAATAATGTGAATGTCCTTAATGTAAGCATATATATACTGTCCTACAATTCTAGTAAATGCATATAGACAGTTGTCCTGTCAATCGGTTGAAGGCTAAAATAGTAGTAGTAAGAAGCTTACATGTGATAGGTTCGGTGACAATAGAAGAGTGGTGATGAGAATGGTAGCGCGAGTAAAGGAAGTGGTGATGCAACGCTCTGTGCAACCAGTAGTACAAGAATTCAACGGGACCAGCATGTAGCAGCGCGGTCCAGAGTATCCCATCCGTCCTCCACCAGGGCAGCTGATGTGCCCCTGGAAAGTACATTGTTGCCAAGTAAAACAGTATTCCATTGAACATAATTTGGTCATCCCTACACAAATCACATTTAAACATAATAACATAGTATAAGTCCAAATAATACTTGGAAATTGATAGCTTATAAAAGTACACTGAAATAGACATTTGATTAAGTAATGTCACTGTGGACATATATATATAGTCATGTGATAATTTGTCACAACATTGGTTATAAGTTATAGCCTTAGCATTTTAAAATCAAAATCGTGAAAAGTACATATATAAAAAGGTACCTACCAGTTTTTCTCTCGGTCAACTTGTTCGAACTCGATACTCTTATCGACTATCCGGTTGTTCCCTTTAGCCGTGCGATACCGTGAGAGAGAAATCCAGAACTGGTTGTGCAAAACTCGTATGATCATGACAGGGAGTGTGAGTAGGGCGGGAAGGTTCCGTTCCTTCTCGTTCGTCACCATGTAAGCATATGTGAAATATATACTCCACGGTGCTATTACGACATACTAGAAAACAACGTAAAGAAGTTAAGACAACATTGTATATATTGTTAGTAGTAAAAGAAGACTGTTCGTTGATTAATTACCTTGTAACTTCCAAGGCAAGACCATGGCCAGTCTGTTAGAATCCCAGGTTTAGAAGCCATTTTTGTCAAATTTGTTGAGGTTTGTCTAAATGTAGGTGATTAGATTAAGCATAGGCTGATTATATAAAGGTGTTTTGTAGTATTATGGTATGAAAACATGCAGAAAGTGTTGTGAGAGTAGTATTTGAGATATGTTGCAAGTATGAGAGATTTATAGCCGTGGGATGTGGGAAATAATAAAGGGGTGAGTTAAATGATCTCAACTACCAAAAAATAATGGAGTGATGATTATTGTTGGGAGATGAAACGATGCATTTAGATCAAATTTCCAGCAGAACGTGTGGGGTTATAACCTATGGATTCTGGTAAAGTGACCAAACAAGTGTACCAAAACATAGGAACGAATACTGTAGGGTGGTGCAAGATGCACCTTATCACATTAATTGTAACCTTCTAGGGATATGGAACGATGGAATACAACTTTGTTCGCTAATAACGTGTCATTTTGTACATCGTTAGAAATATAGTATTTGAAAACATTTCACTTTTATTATTTACCACAATAATTTACTCCACTTGTACTATATCTCTATATTTTATTAAAAAATTTAAAAACCGTTAAAAAATCAAATGACACATTATTATTAGTGCTAGTATATGAGAGTATTCAATCACTTAATTCTTTTGTTCTCTTTTCAATGTTGTTGGTTCGGTTTTCGACATGGAGATATTTCTATCACATGTGTGCTAGCTTCTCTTTGATGTACTGACTCTGAGATTGGTGGTAGCCGAAAATAAGAATTAATGAGTGTTTGGCAGCGGGTTAGTGTAAGAATCTTTCTGTAAGCACCCGTATTTTTAAGTGATAAGTGTCTTTAGTTTAGTTTTACAGCACTACTATCTATTCCAGATGAATAGAATTATAATACCTTCATAATCAAGTACCCAAGGCGAGCAATTCGGGAATTTGAAGAGTTAAATTAAAGTATAACATATAATGTGCTAATACCTAATACAATAGTAGACGTTAAATTTCTTGTTGTACATATATATATGTACAACAAAAGAGATTAGTTAATGTGTGCTAGCTTCTCTTTGATTTACTGACTACTGAGATTGGTGCTATTGAATTTCTGAAATTAACGGAGCTAGCACACATTAACTAATCATTTCAGTCCTTCTCTTGTTGTGAACTGTCATTTCAGAAATTAACTAACGAAGGCATTTCAAAAATCAAAACTGTGAAGCTGGCTTCGACATTGTATTAGTCCAAAAGATCACCGAGTACCCACCGTTTGCATATTCAGTTCCATGCACTCACAGTTTGTGAGATACATAATTAACGGGGAAAATCCAAAAAAGTTACTTCAGAGTGAGACATGTCCATTTTATATACTTTAGAGTGAGTATGTTTATTTTAGTACTCTAATGTAACATACTGTCCAATTTATATACTTTTTCGATTTCACCGGAAAACGTCCAACCCATGCGCGCGTGAATTACAATCTCCGGCGTGTTTTAAAAGTTGAGACAAAATAGGGAGAAAAAAAAAGGTGCATGTATTACACGGTCAGTTGAGACAAAACAGGAAAAAAGAGGCGCAATTGCTAGGAAAAAACAGAAAAATTGAAATGAAGTAAAATTTTCACTTTCTAACGAACTTTGGTGTTGACCTCCTAAGGTGGACTTCCTAACGAACTTTGTCCATAAAATACTCATAAATTAGACGAGATAAAAATTTAATAAACCTACTTTATAAAATTAAATGAAGTAAAATTTATAATATAGTTTTATTATATATTTATATTGTGTAATTTAGGAGCAATTGGTGGTCAAAATTCGTTAAAAAGTCAACCCTAGTAACTTATTAATAAAATGGGAGAAGTAGAAGTATAAACTAATATTTCATGTTCAATTTTCCTGTTTTTTTCCTAGCAATTGCGCCTTTTTTTTCATGTTTTGTCTCAACTGACCGTGTAATATACGCGCCTCTTTTTCCTGTTTTTTCTCAACTTTTGAAACACACCGGAGATTAAAATTCACGTGCGCATGGGTTGAACGTTTTCCGATGAAAATCGAAAAAGTATATAAATTGGACAGTATGTTAGACTAGAGTAACTAGAATTGATATAGCCACTCTAAAGTATATAAAATGGACATGTCTCACTCTGGAGTTTCATTTTTTGATTTTACACATATATAAAATGAACAATCTTATCATCTTAACAAGGACTTTGAAAGTGTATTGGCCTAACTTCAATGTCTAAACTCGAATGGAGGCTGATACAATTAATTAAATTGACGTGTTTACTAATTTAGAGTCTATGAGTTCAATTAATATTGAGTTGGTGAATATATAATCTATTATTATAGTTCCTTTGGAGATGTACAAGTGTAGGCACTCAAATTTTGTGTCTAATAAAATTTGTAAATTAATTATTTTTATATTTAATTCTCATTATTATATAGTCAAGAAGGATTCAAAACAAATTCTTAGTGTTCTTCATCAAAATTCAAACAAGAAGTATCGTTTGATTTAAGATCATGTCGAAAAACTCTTAATTTGATTTAAATGTTTCCGAAAGATCAAACTTCCACCAGAGAATATCGAAGTTATAAAATTCAATAAAATTTTAATTTGCAACATTTTCTTTAGTACGGACATGTTCAAACTCCAAACATGAAAAATCATCATGACCTAACAAATGAAATGAGAATTGATCATGTCCAACCACACAGTCAACATTTTTGGTCATCTCTCTCATGTGGATTTATGAATTATTACCAGGACAGGGCAGGCTAACACAGACCACAGTAACACAGTTGCGCGCCTTCAATTTCTGTCTTGATTCTAGTCCTTCAACTTTGACTTGGTTACATTCTGGCCCACGACAATTCAAAATACATACACCGAACATTTGTTTGGAATGTACTGTACCATATTTATACACTAGTACTACTATTCTTTTTTTGTGCAACATCTCACCTTTCTCATTGAATGCGTAACAGATTCTCATCAAACTTTTCATCCAACATCCAAGTACATTTTGTCCATTGTCCATTTTACTTTTATTAATTTTCCATCTATTTCATCTTAGAGCACTACTTATGTAGATTTTTTAAAATTTAATTGGGACTTAAAGTCTCAATTAAGCCCAAAAATATTTTCAAAGGGAGTTTTTTAGAGGCTACAATTTAGTAGCTCATGGGAAAGGGCTACTAAATAGTACCTCCATTTAGAGCACTCCTTATGGAGGATTTTTTGGGACTTATTTGAGGCTTTAATCCCAAAAGAAGACTCAAAAAGACTCCAATAGGGGGCTTCTTAGGAGCTACTAAATAATATACCATGGCAAAGGGCTACTAATTAGTAGCCCCAAAAGAAGCCCCAAATATGGGACCCACAAGGAAAACTCCAAATAATATGTACTACTCTCTCCCATTTTTACTCTACATGTAGTATATGAGACCCACAATAAAGTATCAAATAAACTCCAAACCATTGGAGACTTCATTTGTGTGGGGCTTTTTTGAGGCTTCTAATGTTTAAAAGTGTCTATTTAAGCCCCAACCATAAGGAATGCTCTTAAGCCTCAATTGATATAAAAAAAAAAATTAATTAGGAAAGGTAATAATAAATTTGTATATGTCATATGGGCCCCACTTAGAAATACCAATTAAGCCCCAAAAAGACCAAAACCATTGGAGCCTTCATTTTGGGAGAGACTTTTTTTTTTTTGCTTATATATTTAAAGTTTCATTTAAGTCTCAAACCATAAGGAATGCTATTAGAGTTGTCAATTGTATTCCCCCAAATTATTAATGTTATAGAAATAGAAACTATACTCATCCTTAATTGTAGCAGTTCCCAATATGAATAGTACAATATGATTAGTTTTTAACATGTTTTTTTTTAAACATCAAATAAATTTTATTAATGAAAAATAAAATAATTACACACGGGGTGCATAAGAAATGCACAAAGATGTACTTGTCCAAGATAAGAGTTCTACCTCAACCCATAAAGAGTATAAAAGCATGTCCGAACCTCAAGCCCGTTATAACTGTTATCACAACTTGGTCACCCCCCTCCCCCGGCCCGTCTAGTATGTCATCTTACGAGCAAGAAGCCAAGTGAGGGGTGACGAATTGAAAACCAACTCTAGCCAAATCCAGCCGCTTGGTCGTCTTTTAAATATCTTGCTGGTGTTGTGAGTATAAATTAGTATTCCATATCTTTTTTTATTGTTTACCTTGAAAGAACCCATAGATCATTTACATTTCTAAACTTCTAATTCCCTTAAACCATCACGATTAAGGGCTTTATTTTCATTTCCCTTCTAACTATCAGACTTTGTGGTTTATTTATAAGGTGGTGCAGTCGTAAAGGGCGTAGGTTTCGATCCCTTACAAAAACATAAAATGGTTTACTAGAGAGAAGTAGAGTAGGAGGAGAAGCTGAGGGTATTAGTAGTGGTTGAGTTGGAAGTTATGTAGTTCAGAATTTGTTAGAGTCGAGTGTAGGGCTGGGCATGGGGCGGTTCGGTTCAAAACCGAACCGAACAGTAAAATTTTGTTCAATCTGAAAACCGAACCGAAATTTTAGATCGGTTTCGGTTTGATCCGAAAATTATCGGTTCGATTTCGAATTAATCCGAATAATCCGAACTTTCTTTTTTTTTCTTTTTTTTTATTTTCCATCAAATAGGCAGGTAGCAAATATCCAAATCATCAACCAATTATCCCATCTCGATTTTGCTATATATTGTACGTATTCACGTCGATCACAGACAGATAAATGGTTCAAGTAGAAAGACCAAAGAGGCAAACACGATTCAAACTTCAAAGATAGAAAAAAATTAAATGAAATCGAAACTCACCAGTCGGATTTGGTAGTCTGGTAGATATCTATGAACTACGACAAATTAGGAACAATCATCAAGTCGAACTGTCAAAGAATTGAAGATCCGTAAAGAGAGGATAAGGTTTTGCCGTTTGCGTAAAGAGGGAAAGGGGGCGGTGTTTAGTCGATTAGGGTTGAAAAATGAGGAGAAGACTGGAGTGTCGTATATATATAATTTGTAAAAAAAAATAATAATAATATTGATCGGATCGGTTTAATCCGATAAACTGCGGTTTTTTAACCGAACCGAACCAAAAACCGAAATCTGTCAAAGTAATGAACCGCGAACCGAACCAAAAATGTTGGATCGGATTGGTTCGGTTCGATTTTTCGGATCGGTTTTCAGTTATTATGCCCGGCCCTAGTCGAGTGTACTACTTGTACACTCTTACTTGTATAATTGGTTTTGGCTATTAATAAATTTAGGTCTTATTCTCGCATTTTATGTTTGATGTTGAAATAAAGATAATTTCCCGACAATTCATTATGTCCTAGGGAACACAAGCTACTATTTGGTGAGTATGGGGAATATAATTTCATTATCCTATACAACTCAGAATCATAACTCCAACTCTTCAATCCTATATGAACGTACAAATAATTGTTAGAAAGCTTATATACTGTACAATACCAGAATATATCTGAACCTAGTCCACCCTTGTTTTCCACCACATGGGGTAAATTGAGGAAGTTGGCACGTCAATTGATTTGCGATAGAACAATGGTGTATCTATGAAGATCAGTAACAATGGTGTATCTATGAAGATCAGTATTCAGTATTAGTGTGGGGGTAAGAAACAATAAAATCCCGTCCCAACCATCTTTCACCACCTACATTCAAGTGACACAAGGACCAACAAGGTATTGCTCCTTCCCTATCACATAACTTACTAACTAATTTCATCATTAAACTACACACAAACAGTCTAACACTAGTATGTTTTGTAAGACCAAGGGAGGACTTTTTGCACCGTTGGTATAAATTGGATGAGTCATGAGTGTCAGCCTATTATAGGGCTGGTACAGTTGGAAACATAATACGGTGTTTTACTGCTTCAATTTGAGCATACTCCAACTCCAGTACTCCAATAGTTATGCAAATATTTCACTCGGTTAACAAACATAAAAACAACATTTCTACAAAACCAAATTCATCCGATGACAAGTAAAAGGGTCTAATCATAAAGTAGACAATGACATCAACAAAACTCAACAAAATTTTATGATAGGTATTTTTAAACATCCTGCCTATAGCTCAGAAATCTCGAGGCTCAAAACAAAGGAGCCCTTGATATGAATATGAATTCAAGTTCATCAAGTATTCTTCATAACTAGTCAAAGGCAATTACCTCTTCTTTAACATCCAATATCTCCTCCACTTCGACTTCTTTAGCCTCATATTCCTCTTCTTCGTCACTTACCTCCCCATCACGTAGCTGCTGCCTTAGCAGTTTTTCTTCTTCCTGCAGAAGCTTGAACTCATTGACCCATTTTTCCCATTCTTCCTTCAGCATCCTCCTCCGCTCCCGTTCTTGTTCACTCAGAAGTAATGAAACGTCTTGATCCTCTGCTTCATACCTCCTGCTGTACCTCCTCAGATCTTTGGCTATCTCTTCCTCTCTCTCAGGGGTCAAGAAAGATGCAGGCCTTGGGCGCCATAAGAACTAAAATTTTGCAGGTCAGAAAATAGAAATTGCAATCAGAATTAGGAAACAGAAGCTCCAACAATATTGTACTTTGCCTCATCTTCAGAAACCCAAAGCTTAAAAAAATAATCAAAAAACACCACTCCAGAGCAGTATTCAATGCAACTTGGTGTGCCGTATATTTTCCCAAAAATTTGTAGTGTCACCTTTAACTCAATACAATTAATGGTCTACGCACAAACAACTTACTTGGTAGAAATGATCTTTTGGAATTCTATACAGCAACTTGCCATGGAAGGACCACACATTAAATCCATTCTCCATCTCATGAACAGAGGTAACTGCTGTGACAACATACCTGTAAAAAACAATGTTAAGTACCAAACAGAATAATTTTCTAAATCAGGTATCAATAGAGAAAAGTTGACATCAGGATAATTTTCTAAATCAAGTATCAATAGACAAAAGTTAAAATCTAGGTGTGTTCACAATGGAAATGGAAGCATTCGACCATTTTCAATCAAGAAACATACCAAGAAACATACTACATATACAACAATTAGAATGGCTAGAGGATAAATGAGCTATTACCTTCCTGTGGGATCCCACTCAACATCAGTTGCCATGAAATGCTCGCCAGCAGCCATGGTCTCAAGCTCATCAACATTATAGAACTCTAACTGGCCGTTAAAGTTTTTCAATCCAGCCAATATAATGAAGCGACCAGTTGGCGACCAGAAAAGAGCATTTGCCTGCTTGCCCTTCAAAGTTGTGAGCTTGGAGACCCGACCAGCATGGGTTCCACTGCGCATCGTATAGAAGCTCACATCAGGCCTTGGATTATCACCATGGATAACTGCAAACCTATGGCCCTTGGGCTCCCAAGCAAATGCAATTATCTTATCGTTCTTATTTTCAAGCTCCAGGACTTCAATTGGTATATCTCTTTCTTTTATCCTGAAAAGCTCAAAGCCTGTATATGTGCTCTTCTTGGTTTTCGTGTAACGATCAACTTTAACAGCAAGATAATCCCCATTGCTTTGCCAGTACATTTTACAATCACTAACACTGAAGAGATTCTTCTGCCTCAATTCCACTTTGCTAGGTATTTGTACAAGACTCACCTATAGGGAAATAGTAAAAATATAAGATAAAGGAATAAACGGGTATCCACAAGTAGTTGAAAAGTAAAAACATTCCACTGAAAGTATCTGAAATTACCCTTGCAGGTTGGTTTCCTCCACCCAGTTCAGGAACAAAAAGGGCAAGAATGGGATCAGTAGGTGACCAATTGAAGTCCACCACATTCTCAACCTTCAACGACTTCTTATCAATAAGAGTGAAGGTTTCAGTCTCATAAACAGAAACAGCATTTCTTCCTATTCTGGCGAAGTACTTGTCTTCCTTCCCACCACCCCACCTGAGAGCATAAAACAAAATAATAAAAAAATGCAAACATTCCTCCTAAAGCTAAAGCCTGACAAGGCAATGAATGGGGCAGGACAATGAAAACGGAATCAAGACAGAACCTGAATACTGGCCAAGATACACCCCCGACACCTCCAGTACCTCCAATGGCAAATTCATCGGCACTGCCTTTGAAATCTCTCATAACTTTACCAGTTCTCACATCAAAAATGTTTATGACAACCCTCTGTGGAGGAAACCATCACAATTAGAATGCCACAGCAACATACAGAAACCATTCTAAACCAGAAAGACACTCACATGGGTATCTCGAGGATTGCTGGGTTCATGGCTGCTGTAAGTAACCAGAAATTTCTCACCAGGGGAAAAATCAATCAATTTAACCTGCAATATGCATACACCGTTCAAGCTAATACTTCCAAGAAAATTAATCTTCATAACCCATATTACAAATTTGATAAGAAAGATAACCATTGGATGGGCGTAACGCATCAGACGGTTGAATGTAGTTGCACCGCCCCAAACTGCAGCACCCTGCCTGTGTACCGTGGCCAGGTAAGTCCCCAGAGGAGACCACTGCACATAACTTTCTGTCCAGTGCTGCACAACAGGGAGACCATAATTAGATCCAAACACCTTGGTCCGAGTATGAAAAAACATGATAGGAATTACAGCTCTCTTGACAACATTTAAAAAAGGCAAACATAAGCACGTGTATTTTCAGATAACCAACTAGCACAGAAAGGACAACTCACTTGACGTTTGTATACAAGCTCAGGCTTTGCCTGCCTTGCATCATTCCATAACACCTCAGTATCTTGGAAATGACGGATTACAAATTGATCTCTCGCTTTTCCATCAGTAAGCCATTGTTGCAGGTTTTCCTGTCCACAAATAAAGAGTGAATATTAATTAACACAGTAACATTAGACTAGAAAAGGGTTGCATCTTTTCATTAAATTACACCTCTGATCCATGAGATTTTGGGCTTGTTTTCAAGCCCTATCATTTTCTTGTGCGATAAATCAGAGGGGAGAGAGAGAGAGAGACAAACCCCTGGAACATAAGGCTTCGTTTCCGGAGGTGCCCACTCCTCTGGGACTTTCATGAACTTCTCAATGTCATCAAACATGTTAACAGCAAATATGTGGGATTTATCCAACCTGTATCCATGCGTCTTCTCCCTGGCGAGTTCAGCTTCCTGTAAAATCAAGTAGTTCCCCGGCTTATCATCCATAGGTCTAAGAAAACATACAACTCTCATCACACAAGGAAACAGAAACACTTTAGGATCCATAATTTTCCAGTTCCCATTATATGTATGTTTATGTTTTAAGCGTTTTCCTGCTTCTCCAAATTGCACAGTTTCCTTAATAATATATTAAAGCCCGCACAAAAGCAATTTCAACAATCACATGCCTAAGTTAAAATGCAGATGCAGTTAGCATATTCAATCTACTCACAGCTTTATCAATTAGTAGCTAATACAATAAAAAAACATAATTCGAATGAACAACTGATAGCAAAAGCAAAAGGACTAAAAGGTACCTGAGGAGTGTTAAACTCAATGAAACAGTATCCAAGCGTCTTCTGAGTATCAGGATCGACAGGCATCCAAAGGCCATCCTCTTTAATGACACCAATCTGGCCGTAAATTTTCCGAATAACACCTTCCAATTTCTCAAACTTCTCCTTAGGCACAGCAGGCAAATTATCCACAGTGATTATGTTCCCAAACCCTTCCTCGAAGTCCAAAGCCTCTTCCGCTCTCAAATCCTCGTCATCACTACACCATATACAATAATCAATCAGCTCACTCAACAGTCTAAAACAGTGGTAAATGTAAAAACACGAGGATGATATCAATTAATCGATTAATCAATAAATTACCTCACGATTCCCATGTCTTCACCGGCAGGCAAGTGAATGGAATCGAGATCAACGGAGGAGAGGTCTATGTTCAGATGCTCGGCGCTGGCGCGAATGTCTTCCATCGACATGACTTCCGCCATGGTTGCACTTGTATGTTTAACTATGTTATTCTCTGTGTGCGTAATAATCTGTGTCTATATGCTTCTTTGTTTGACAGAGCCAGCTCGAAGACGATGAGGGTAAATGGGGGCACTACTTTCTCTCAGATTCGCCAGAAGAAATGTGAGAGAAATGGTTTCTAGGGTTTCCTTTAGTTTCAGAGAGAGAAGGTGACAACGGGCTGCTGCTGTCCTGGACTCCAAGTTTTGGGTCATTAGGATTTTGGGCTAACATCTAAATATTCTTCATGGCCCAATACCAAAATACATATTGCGTTGGTCTACGTCTAGTTGAAGTTAAAAGGAAATAGGAAAAAAAAACAAAAAAACAACATTGCAATTTCCAACTTTAAATTAGATTGATGATCACATTGGGAGCTAAGTTGTTTTTTTCCTAGTTTTCAGAAAGAAAATAATTATATAAATATATTTCACTACAACAAAATAATACATTGAGAAAAGTTTTGGAAGTTTGGTTGTGGGTGTGGGGTGGGAGCTTATCAACAAGTATAGTAGAAGTTAGATGGTCCTATTTGATCATTTAACTTCTAACCCTAACTTGTTTAAATTTGAGTATTATTCATTTTTTTTCGATTTCATTGAATGGGATACATTCTACTAGTATCTATTATGTTATGTAGCTCAAATTAGGGGGATGCATAAGTTTTGGTTGGTGAATTGATAGATTTGAGATGAATTTATTATTTTAGGAATTGAGACTTGGGTTGAATTGATATTTGGAGTATTGATACTTTGTTTGGGTTGATTGTAGACCTCTAGAATTTAGTTGTAGTATGATTCGACCGTAATTAGTTGTAATATAGACATATTGTAACTATAATGCAAGTAATTAGTTGTAATTTAGAAATATTGTAAGTATAATGCAAAGTAAAAATTGATAATAAAAATGAGTAGGAATTGTGGGTATTTTATCAAAATATGATAATTTATATCAATTTTATTTAATTACACTTATGTTAAATGGCAAGTAAAAACATAAAAAATAGCAAATGAAAAAATCCGTTATAGAGAATGTACTAAACTTTCATTGGCCAGGTTTAGCATTCAATTATGAATCCCGATCGTACTTGGATGTATAGTAGGATTGCAAATGGGATAATTTTTGCCTACGTTTGTAGAAGGGGCAATGCATTTATCAAATTTGCATTGTCAAAACCTGAGTGTTTGAGCAGTGGGATGATGAAGTGTCCTTGCAACCAGAAGAAATGTAGGAACAGTAAGTACTTGCCCTCTACGATGGTTGTAGAACATTTGAAGCGTAATGGTTTTGTGGCTAAATATGAGGTGTGGAATCATCATGGTGAGGCATTTCGTACATTGGGAGATTATACGCAGATGTCGGGGAAGCGTAGAAGAAGGCAGGAGAGTAGTGCTCCACCAGGTGCCTCTACTCATGATGATTCCACAGGGGACCGGATGGAAGATATGGCCCGTAACGCTGCGGGTCAAGAATTTATGGAGGGTGTTGTTAATGAGGAGCCTCCAAATGCTGAGTCGCAACAGCTCTTTGACTTGTTGGAAGCGTCCAAAATGCCCGTGATTCTATGCAACCTCGAGCGTATCTTTCCACCTATCTTCTTTGATTCAGCGGAACACTTACCCATTCACCTCCTAGATGAGGCGTTGCTAGCCGGACTTGTTCAGTATCGTTGGATGTATCCCTTTGAGAGGTAAATATTTTGCTATCATATTTACAAACATATATATGTCACACATAATTGTATAGTATATCTAACTATGTCATACATATTATAACAAATACTTAGGCAAGCTGAAGCATTATGTGAAGAACAAAGCTCAGCCTGAGGGTTCGATTGCCAATGCATACATTCGAGCAGAGACTGCAACTTTCTGCTCCTATTTCTTTGACACTGGTGTCCCTTCGAAGACATCTAGGCCGGCTAGAAATGCCGACATATTTCAGGTGCAAGAGGATCATAAAGTTGCACTATCAATCTTTAAGGTTTCGGGGAGGGCATATGGTGAGGAAAAAGTGGCATATGTGACGGATAAGGAGTACAATGTTGCACATTCGTATGTCCTTCAGAATTGTGCAGAGCTGCAACCATTCTGTGTCAAGTTTGCTAGGTTAGTTACCTTCTTACATTTTACGATTGAATTAAAACCTTATTTTAGAGAAACTGCAAGTGGTAGTATTAAACCAAATATGCGTATCATGTGCAGTTTCTTCAGCGACCGTTGTATGGAGAAGAATCCTATAGTGGCGGATGACACAATTGAGGACATGCTCAAGGAGGCTCTAGTATCCGAATTTCCAACATGGTTCAAGGAGTATGTACAAAACCCGGACAACAACGTAACATGTCCTTACTTAATAGCACTAGCAATTAAGTGGGCCTGGGAGAAGATACTCCTCCTTCCCATCTTACATTGTAAATGGACTTAGGTTCAACAACAGTGAGTGTGGATCGACAAATGCTACATTTAATGGTGGGGTTCGTGTCTTGGGGACAGACATAGGTGATGAGCTCTGTGATTACTATGGGAAGCTTAGGCGTATTGTTCGCCTTGAATATCCCGGAGTACCTTTGAAAAGAACAATGTTGTTTGATGTACATTGGTATGATCCGACTGATGTAGGCACCAGAAAGATTGTTGAGTATGATATGGTGGAGATAAACTATAAGAAGAAGTACAAAGTGTATGAACCATTTATCTTGGCAAGTCAAGCACTTCAAGTTGTATTTCTTCAATTTCCTACCTTGAAAAAAGATAAGGGCGATTGGTTAGCTGCTGTACCTATAAATGCTCGATCCAAAGTTGAGTATGTGGAGAAGGACGAGTCAATCAACAACTCGTACCAAGAAGAAGATGTCGATGGTCAGGCTAGAAAACCTGTATAGGCTACGGTAGAAGAAATACAGCTGCATGATGATGTTTTCATTGAACTAGAACCAAAAGAGGTCATATAGGGTATGTGAATTAGTACTACATAGTTTGTGGTAGTTAGATTAGACTTAGCTATTAGGTTGATAATAAATAGATGTCGTTCAGTACTATAGCTCTGTTTTACATGCTTTATATTCAATTGTGTATGTACTAACACGTATATTTTTTGATTTTCAGATGCCACTACCCAGGCGACCACGGTACCAGGTCCCGAGGGATGATACCGACAAAGAGGACACCGAGCATGGCTCCCCTGCTGCTCTTGGGACTCCACCGGAGTCGAGTAGAGCCTCGTCTGGTCGGTCCAAGATCCATGACCCATGGGCCCACATTCCAGATGACGATTGTCCCTTTCAGAGTCCTGAAGATGGAGAGGTGTGGATGGGTCGCTGTGTCCTTTACCCAAATGGAGAGAAGTAAGTATTATGCATCAACTTTTAACATATATATAACGAAAGTTTGCTTGTTGATGTCGTCTATTATTCTTCACAGGTTTTATGGGAAGCGCGCTGCCACTAAACTCAGCGAGATAATGAGGAACAAGATGGTGGGACCATCAGAGGGTGGTAGTACGTGGCATAGCATACCGGACCAGCTAAAGGGAGAGCTATTCAGCGACGGATGACCATCCGTCATCCGTCGCTAAATGTCAAAGACATTTAGCGACGGATGGTGATCTGTCGCAGTGCGACGGATAGTATCGCCAAATCTCCGACCGGCCACCACGTGGCAATGGATAAAAAGTCAACATTTTATCCATCGCTAGTTCCGTTGTTAATTCGCGTCGCGAATTAGCTAGCGACGAACGATTTGGCGACGGATTCCCCATCCGTCGCTAAAATTCTCGATCCGTCGCTAGTGTTTTCTAGCGACGGATCGGCATTTTCAGCGACGGATGGGTCCTTCGCTGGAAACAGGATCCCTTGTAGTGTATGACACATATATCTAAAAACAAGTTCATGGAAGATATTATGACAAACATGGATAGTATTCCCATGAACATGGGCGATATATTCAGAAACATGGGTAATATTTAAACTAACATGGACAATGAACATTATCAATAAGTTGTAAGTACATGGGATATATTATGAGAAACATGGATAATATTTACATAAACATGGGAGATATTCTCAACCACATGGGTACTATTTCAAACATAAAAGAAAAAAAAATCCTTGTACATAAATCCAAGTACATTGGACATACTAAATATTATGACTACAATAATAACTATCTAACTTCTAATGACAATGATACTCCATTTTCTTAAATAGATACAATCCTTTGTATCAGCATGAATCAAATTGAATTTTTGCTTGCTTCCGGCATTAGTCCTTTTTTTCTTCTGTTGCACATCATAGGACATATAAAACTGGAACATAGGACATAAACTGTAATACATATCCTCATTCCTCCCAAATCCCAATCAAATCAAACATCTCTGATTTACCGCCGTAAGTTAAGAACATAGACAATATAACTAAGAACATGGACAATATATCTAAGAATATGGACAATATATAACTAAAAACAAGTTTATGGAAGATATTATGAGAAACATGTGTAGTATTCCCATGAACATAGGATATATTCTAAAAAACATGGGTTCTATTTGGAGAAACACAGAACATGACACTTATATATAAAAACAAGTTCATGGAAGATATTATGAGAAACGTGGGTAGTATACACATGAACATGGGAGATACTTTCAGAAACATGGGTAATATTTGAACTAACATGGAATATATGAACATTATCAATAAATAGTAAGTACATGGGATATAATAATAACTATCTAATTTCTAATTTCAAACTAAATACATTAATTTCTTGATCTTCTCCGGATGACAAGGGGACTCCATATTCTTAAGGAGATACAATCCTTTGTCTCCACATGAATCAATCGGTTCTTTGCTTGCTTCCCGGCATTCGTCATCTGTTACTTTTGTGGCACATAATCTACAAAAACAAAAACAAAAACACAAACACAGGCAATATTGTAAGGAATATAGGTAACAATCTTAAAAACATGGACCATAATCTAAAGAGTATCAACATACACTAAAAATCAAAATAAAAACACGATACATATAAAACAATAACAAATGACATAGTATGATAAATATGGATAATAATGTTAAAAACATGGGACATATGCTTAAAAACATAGGTAATAATTGGCAGAAACATGGATAATAATGTTAAAAATATGGAACATGAAACATGATTCAAATTCTTTCTAATCAAATCAAACACCTCAAATTCTGTTGCTACTAACTACTACTACTACTAATTACTATTACTACTACTACTACAAACTACTACTGCTAATTAACTACTACTACTACTACAAACTACTACTACTAACGGTGCTAGTGTGCTACTACAGACTGCTCCAACTACTACTAACGGTGTTAGTGTGCTACTAACTACTCCTCCTACTGCTGCTACTGCTACTGCTAATACTACTAACTACTACTACTACTATTAATCGCTGCTACTGCTAACTTCCTGAGTCATAAAAACTACTAAAAAGTATACGAGCATCAATATCAGGCCAATTTATTCATATCATCCCAAAAGTCAAACATCTTTACCTGACTCCAACCTCTAGATCACAATTCCCATAAACAAAACAACCAATCTAATTAATTAAATTCTCAAAACTTAACCACACATCAATGGACGCCATCAAGCGAAGAGAAACCAAACCCCCATATCAAAGCCCTGCTCAGCTCATGAACGGTGTACCTGATGGCAACGCAACCAATGGTCGAGAGGAGCTTGATCAGTTGATTGTCTTGTGGATGAGTGACGGAGAATTTTCATCTATTAATTGGGCTTTTCCCTTCGCCGTGAAATCGGCTCCGATTCGCTGGAGACTCTTTTCTCAGCAAATAAAAGAAAGGTGGTTTTAGACCTTTTGGTTTTGTTCGGGTCGGGTATAGATCCGCGAATTTTCTTCGTTAATCGGTAAATTGCATAATGGTACGGTCTCTTTTAGAGTTAAATATAAACGGTCTCTTTTGAGACTTTGCGGAGTTATTAACTACTCGTATATATAAACATTATATACGAGATGATGATGAAACTTTGGTAAAGTCCGACCGAAGCAAGTTGTTCCTGAGTGAGATAGCTGCCACTAAACAATGATGCAAACGCAAGTTCAGATGGAACTGCAGTTAGAATTCCTGCCCAGCACCAAATCCTCGAAGGTTGAAAAGCCACACATTTAAAATAAAAATGCTCTAGACTCTTTTCCTCAATACCACATAAACTACAAACAGGTGATACAAATTATGTCATGCTTATAAAGCCACACAGCAGTTGGGAGTGAATTATGCAAAGCTTGCCAAGTGAAAAAAACTGACTCAAGGGGTAACATTTAGCTGCCAAATTTTAACCAAGGCCAAGTTGGTTCAGTCAAATGCACAAAAACAAGACAGTTATAAGCACTCTGATGGAGAACTCTCCATTTTTTGCCCAAGTCCAAATTACAGAATCATTGACATTAGGACTACTTGGCAAAGGAATACCAATTAGGCAATTACCTCCTTGATTAGATCAGCAGGAAGATACTCTTCTAACAGGTTCTTGAACTTACCTCTATGCTTAAGCATTACCTTCCAGAACCAGCTATGCTGATTCACTTCCATTACCGAATCATTCTTGTACTTGAATCATGACCTTAGGTCCTTAACCATATCAAATGATTGGGCAATGAGTCGTCGGAGGCATATTGGTGGAGGTCACAAAGAGAAAATGTGCGAGGCATGCAAAAATATCAATATGCTAGTAAACCTGTAGATTAGTAGTTAAAATTACTTGTGGACAGTGTCGCCAATCTTGAACCCCTTAAAAGCCCATTCCTTGTAGTACATTCTAGTATTGTCCGCAGCCGGGACTATCCAACAAACGCTCTCACTAACTTGGAACACGAAGCAAGATGCACACTGGTGGAGTGAAGGAGGCACAGTTCTTGTTTTAAGGATAAGAAAAGACAACATTTATGAATAGGTTTTGGAAATGGGTTTTATATGTGATGAATGGAAATGGCAGAACTGGATAATTACATGAAACTTAAACAGACGTGACGGTTTTAATGGCGATGTGAAACAGTCCAAGAGTACTCCAAATAAGGGGTTTCTTAGTCATTCAAATCCATGGTTTTTACTTTTTCCTTTTCCTATGTTTCACTCTATAAAACAGTTTATGCAACCTGTAGGAATCAGTTTCAGATATGTTGTTTCATCAAGATTGGGGAATGGCTTTCTCTCAATCATCTTTCTTCATGCATATGCATTTTATCGTTTTTAGCGGAACCTAGTAGGTACCATATGTAAACATTTTCACAGACTATCCCATCAATATCTCCCTTTGCCCTTGGGATATCATATCAAGGTGTAAACATGTTCATAAGATTGTTTGAGTGCAAATATGTATCAACAAAGGGTAAGAATAAACTGTTTATATTAACCACTTCATTGCTTGTGCAATGTTATAAAGACAGTTACACATACCCATTTTAACATCAAATGAATAAAAATATAACATAACACAAGTTACAGAATATATGACACAGAAATCGATTACCAGGGCCAATCAAGCAGCTTCCAGACTTCCTTCTTCCAACATGCTCTTTCCGCTAACTGGCTTTGCCCCACTTTCTAAACCTGAAGTAATTTTAGCCCCATCAGTGACGTTAAGATTTGACAGAGCTTCGCTCAATGCACCAGCCATTTCAGAAGCTGTTTCCACTCCTGCAGGGCTATCAATTTCACTCTCAATCTCCAATTCCAGTTTACTAAATTCATCTTCTAAATCTTCATCATCCATCTCCACATAACCTGGAGCTGATGCCAGAGCATCATCAATCCGTTTCAAAGAATCAATATTCTTGTCAACTTCCTGCAGACACAGCTCCACTTCTTCAACATTAATCATGTTTTCCTTTACAGCCTGCGAGCTGCTCTGTATAGCCTCCTTAACCTTCTTAGACGACTCAGCATCCGCAATAACACCAAGAACATTCTCCACTCGCTCCAAAAGTCCACTGCACCTTTCCCTACTCAAATCTATCAGCTTCATTTCCTTTGCAAACCTCATCGCAACCATCCTCTTCCCCAATTTCATGCAAGCTAAGGCCGAGTTCTTAGCTTTCTGATACCTCTGCTCAATCAAATCAAGCAGCTGCTCAAGTTTCTCCGCCGTCCATGTCAAATGCAAAACACTTAAGTCCGCACTCGAGGCAGCAGAAACCGCTCCTCCCGGTGCAAGACACACTTTCACTCCCTCCATAGAATCACTTCCACTAACTACCAAATACTTCGCTCTGCCCCTTGCAGACAAGTAATTGAAAACCGCAACACCTTCCTTCTTTCCACCGCATAATTTCTCAAATTTCCTCATAGTAATAACACAATAGTCCATCCAATGACTCTCAGACAAAACGTCGAGCACTTGGCGTGCTTTCTCCTCCAACAACGGTACAATAACATACAAATCACCAGCGAGACTATTTTCATCATCGGAGCTACTAATTAAGAACCCTAACGCCCTACGAAACAAGCTCGTAACACGTGTAGAAGAATCGGAATTTGGAAACTGTACCAAATCGCCGGAGCGGTGCATTTCAACGAGGACACGGGGGAGGGAGAGTGGAGTGAGGCCTCCCGGGCGGCGGAACCATATGGAGGAGACTGTGGAAGGGCGGATGATGAAGATGCCGAGGTGGCGAGAGGTTTTGAGGATTAGGTCGCGCCAAAAGAGGTAGAGTGGCTCCCAATCGGATCTCTGGCCGCTAAGGGCTTTGAATCGAGCGCGAGTTTTGACCTCGTCATTCCAATCAGCCACCGATGCTTGTATGAACTCCGCCACCGCCGCTGATTCGTCTGTTTCGGCTTTCTCTCTCTTCTCATCAGCCATTTTTGTTGATGATTCTTCTGTATAGGAAGTGTGCCTACTTTTTCAAAATTCTGGATTTATATAGCATGGAGGATTTTGAAGAGCTTGATAAAGGGTTGTTTGGTGGTTAAATTATAAGTTAAACAATGGATTTTGCTAACTAATTACCTCCTTAATTTTATTTTATTTCCAAATGAATTGTATGGGCATATTTCATAATATAAAATTTAATGAGTGTATGAACGTGCATACTCCCTCCTATTTAAATTTAAATTGTCGTTTTAACAAAATCACATATATTAAGGAGGTCTATACAATCATGACTCTTAAACTTGAGATTAATAAAAAAAAACTACACCTTCTTTCTTCTAATCTCTCACGAGTCATGCCTTTTCGTCTTCTTCAACCTCTCACTCCAACACCGTGGATTTTGATGTTGCCATTCTCCATCATCTTGCGCAAAAATTTAAATTTTCAAAAACAACTTTATCAAGAATTAGAATCAGAGTTACTTTCCCACCCAACTGTCCAGTTTATGATCTCTAACTTCACATAGAAACTTCAACATGGATTTAAAAATTAATTTGAACCAACCTCCTCAAATTGATTTGGCAAATAACACAGACTCCTATCTGGCAAATAAGAAAAAAAAAAAAATGACAATTAAATTTTATTGGAAGGAGTAGTTTGGTACTCGTACATTTCTGATTTTAATTCTCAACTCTTTATGTTGTCTTTTGTTACCTTTACTTTCTAATGTAGTACTACATGTTATTTGTGTGGTCATTTGGTATCTTTAGGCTTTAGTTTCCAACGATACATAGTAACTAATTCAATTCAAACATTGTCAAATCGAGTGAAGTAGGCACAGTTTCATTACAAACATTGTCAGGTCTCAAGTCTCATCTGAAACTTATCTTGCATCTGCAATGTTCTAAACACATGAGAGACTACCATGACTGAGAGGAAACATGGGAAGATAGAGAATTAACAGTGAGCTTTCAAATAATGTAGCATGTTTTAGCATAGCTATGGAGCAAGCTGTTCAGGTGTATGTATTGTCCAGGGCTGCAAGTTAATCAACAAAGGTAAACAAAAGGCCCAACTCAGAATGAACAGTTTTTACAAGACATGTCTGAATCAGCACATACATGTAGGAAATTTGTGACCGATGAGTTATAACTTGGCTAACGATACATTTTATTCTCTTGTCAGTATGGATACAGAGAGTGAAGAAAGCTCAAAGGGTCCTACAGGGAAGAAATATGGTAAAAAGGATTGTTCAGATATTGAGGATTTGTGGCATATGAAGCTTTAAGAAGTAACTCCGAATGGAAGAAGAGCTGCAGCAACTATCCTGCCTTCTTCATTCAATATGTTGTAAGTAGATGCTGCATTTCTCTGCACACAATAGCAAAGAAACAATGCATCAGTCGGATCTAACCAGATACGTAGTCTGAAGCTGCTTGTAGCTAAAAACAAGGCACAGTGGTTGGATAAAAAGCACCATCATTTCAATGTGTTGAATACGCGTTAAAATGCAATATTACACATGCATAAAATCTCTCATGTTAGTATTGCTGCACAATATTCCCATGTGTCCAGAAACCTTTGCATCAAACTTTTTTGGTCAAAAATTTCCCAAGTTTGGAAAGAAGAGTTGTTGAGATTTTTGAACATATTGGGAAAGGGGGAGAGTGGGGGGGGGGGGGGTGCTATGATAAAGGAGTCATCATGTACTCCTTTCTTTCCCCAATTGTTTTAGCCCAATGGATAAGTTTAAAACGTACGGTCTATCATGTACTCCACCTGACAAATTTTTTTTTTCAACCTTTTTAAGAGAAATAAAATCCTGCATTGGTTGAGCATAGGATCAGGATTTGATGCTTCTCTCCATCAACACAAATCTTAAAACCAGATCTAGTTTACAGAGGCAGGCAACACATGTCGTGGAAGAGAGTAAGTACTTACAGAGTCAACTGCTTCTAGTTTTATGCCAACTGAACGAATGAAGCTACGGACTTCAGGACTTATTGGCTGTATGTATCTTCCACATCCGATAACTAAAATCTCTGGAATGAAGAGATGTCTCGTTAGCTACCCAAATAATGGGGTGGTAAAAGTGAAGACAGATTCAATGAGTTTGCATACCACAGATGACTGGTTTAAGTCAAATAACTTGTCTTATGACACCTGTAACTATTGTGTTAACACAGCTACAATGCAACATTTTGCTCAACAATGGAGGACCTTAAACACTGAACCAAGATAATTTTCTGAGGACAAAGGTAGGTGATTTTTTATCCAAAGATATGCTTCTTTGTAGTATTAGCAGATAGCTGCTTAAAAATGAAATTATCCAGTATCATGGTCCGTTATCAATAATAATCAGGCATTTTAGAAAAAGAGTTGGAATATGAATGAAGTAAAGGAATACGTGTCCATTTACTGGAGCAACAATTATCGAGCTTCTCACCTGGTATAGGCCTCACAGTCCGAAAGATAGATAAGCTGCGTAAAATCAAGAGATGAAAACAAAGTTTGTCATGAACGAACTCTTCAGGCTAAATATTTATCAAATCATTTCATAGAGAACTTCACAAACAACCTACCCCATAAATAACTCCATACAACTTATATCGCCCAAAACTAAATAAGGTTGAGAATATATATTAAAATTGAACAGAAAGGCGATTTTTCAACTAGTATACAAATAACCAAAAGCTCAAACAAGTTATGTTTTCACATTTAACATTGCACTTTTTAACACTTACATAGTTATTGACGCCAGAAGCATATTGGGGAAATAATGAAATATACATTCATGATATCCAGTTCACTCTAGAAATGCAGTCATATATTACACTAAGAAGCAATAGTAACACAAAGAGAAGTTGCATTAGAAAAAACCGCACAATGATCAATTTTCCAGAATCATAACTAACAATTCACTATTGTTCAGAAACCCTGACTTACTTCCCGAATTAATAATAATACTAACCCATATAAATATATAGTAAACAACCCAGACTCCTCACATGACCCCTCAGAAGAAAAAGACTATATATTTTGTCAGAGAATATTGACTACTTTATAACATCCAATAGAACGCGTAGGGAAAATTTCACTAAATCAGTAACCTCCATGTAAGCCCTCCTGAATAACGCATAGAAACTTACCTTTCAACAGTAACCTCAGATAACTTCTTAGGCGACCAAGACATTAGCAAGTTTCCTGCACAAATCAAGCTACCTTCATACTTTACTCCATTTACTTTAAACCCCGTGTCATCAAACCTTGAAAAAAGCAGGAAAATTATCCATAATCAGGCACTGAAAGAATTTCCTGGACGATAGGTTTGGCCCGTAACAAAGCCCAATAACATGGACACAGTAAACCATAGTAGTGATCATGAGACTACAAAATACATAAATAGTTATAATCTTTACAGATAACTGGTTTATAGAAAATTAACAAACCATGCACAAAGGCAACACTCTTTGCCCTATGTTCCCAATGTCAGTATCCCATGTATAATATGTTCCTAGAGCTGAACCATACTTTCCCAAGCATATGTCTGAAATTACTAAACTAAACTTATGCAGAAATATGCAACTAATACACCACTGCTAAACTGCTTTGTGCATAATAGGAAGCTAAATTTGTCCAATTAAATCGTTAACAAAATTCTTCACAGCATGAAACAATAAAGCAGTAATATAGACTGCATTTCAAAGACATTCATCATCACGAAACGCACACAATACATATAGTCATATACCAAACTCAGGACTACATCAAATAGGAAAACAAAGCAAGAGTTTAACTCATGATACCATTATTAGGAAGATACAACACTTGAAGAATGAATGTGTAATCTGCTTCCGAAATTTAAAACATACATAACAAATCGTATTAAGCATAGAGCCTAAGGATTCACTCTAAACCCCTTTTCCTTTAAATATAATTATAAAAGCTCAACTATAAAGAACGATTCTTATCTAAATCAAAACCTGAGAGATTGAAGTGAAAGAAGAATTACTCTTGGAAACGGAGCTGGTCATCAGGAACATTGTCGATGAGATTGATCTGGTCATAGAGAGAGAAAGCTCTACGAAGTGAAGGAAGCGCCGTGTGGTGTCTCGGTGGCGCTTCCTTCCGAAATGTTCGCATCAGCGTCGGCAGTGCTGCAACAGCTCTCTGTCGTGCCGCCATTTTTATGGCGTTTCCACTTACGCGAATGCTGAAAAAATGTGGCACAAGGTCAAAACACAGACATATCATTACGAGTTACAATAATACACATACGGTTGTAAACTGAATATCAGAAGATCAAACCTAAGTCTAGTGATTCTTCTAGTTAAACCTTGGTCTGCTTCTTGAATTCTGAATATATTACTCTAACAACACCCATCCAGAATCTATCACTTCTAAGAATATTGTAAGATATGATTCAGTTCTAATTGACCTAAAAAAACAGTAGCCAAGCCGTGTTTTCTAGGTGTCTTACCCTATTTGTAAACTCAAAATAGCGTAATGCTTAAAACACATCCAAGTTGAAGGCTGTAGTTGTCTTTGCATGCCCTTTTATGAGGTTCACATACCTTAGATCCCCAACAAAGGGGAGTTAGGATTGTTAGTTCACCTAGATGACCAAAGTCACATTAATTGGTTTGTCCAAAAATATCTCCCCATTTCACTACTCTATAGCAAGTATTATTAGGCACCTATTGCAAATATCTATAACCAAACCCATAATACATTATCCTCTTTTGTTATTTGTTATAGGACTTAGGCTTGGGCAAAGACTTTCACATTGTTTCACATGGGTTTAGACATGAGGAATCAACACCAAAATAATAACAATGAAACTGTATATGTTAAAAGATACTTAAATAATATAGCATATGAACACAGACATGGCATTCACAATCACAGGTTTTAGACAGCACAACCATAAGCTGAGCTACAGAACTTAAAAGGTATAATTAATAGGGCTTTTCTAGAGAAACTTGCCTAGACAAAGCTCCAAGCAAAAATCCTAAATATCCAGGGACATATAATTCCTTCTTCTCCCGCGTAACCTAGCGCCCTCCGATCGAAATGTAAACCCTGCAGCACCTTCAGGTCGGACAAATGGGAGAATCAGTGATGGATCAAAAAAGAAGGAAAAAGAATAGAAAGACGCATTGCTTACCGAATAGAATTAATCCAATTGCCTTGATTGATTGAATGATTGAAGTTTTCTGATGGTGAAACAGCTCAAGGGAGAACTGTACCAATTGGAAATTTGGAATGGGGGTGACCTCAAAACGTGTGTTTTTATCTAATTTGGCAATTAAATAAATGACTAAATAGTTGGCCAGACCGGGTTAAAGAACACGACTCTCAGCTATTTCGAACCGAGTTCGATCTTCTTTCTAAGCTCCGCTTGGCTCGATCCATATGTCAGTGAGTCTCATAATATACTACAGATTCATACCTTTTCTACTCATAATTTCAATAAGAGCCCGTTTGGTTATAAGTAGGAAAAGGAAAAGGGATTTTTCCTAGGAAATCTGGTTCAACTCCAAAACTAAGAAAAGGAGTAGGAAAAGGAAGACTTTTCCTTTCCTTGTTTGGTTCCTTATTTGTCACTAGGAAATCTGGTTCAATTCAATTTTCCTTTTCCATGTTTGGTTGTGCTAATACACACAAAAGAAAAGATAATTTTCCCATTTTACCCCTCCGTGTACAGAAGAAACGTTATCGTTTTGTGGCATTTACAAATTGGGGATTAGGGTTCATATCATGTCTGAACAAAAATCAAATAACACGGTAGAGGGATTGAAGCTGCTCCATTAATTCAGTCATTGGAATAGATGTTTGAATGCAATAAAGATACAATAGTAGACGTTGGGTGTGATTGAGATGTAAAGATTAATACTCATCGAGAAATGTCTGGGCGGCAAGAGTCTCTGGTTTGCTCTCGCCGACGTCTTCTTTCGGAATTTTTCTCCTTCCAGCCCTATGCAGCCTTGCGGTCCACCAGATGTTGTTCTGTCTCAGGCGCACTTCATACTTCTTCTTGCACCCTTTGAGAGTTGCAACTTCTTTGGCCTTCAACCGCCGTTGTGAAATGAGCTCGTTAAGAATTTCCTTGTAATAAGTAGACAAGCTCTCGTCCGTGAAATGTTTGAACGAGCAACCATTTGGCATCTGGTGAAGATGTAAAAAACAAAACAGCCTTCAATAGTTGAGTAATTCAAAATCAGAAGAACTTGGTAGTGTGAAGATAAGGGGCTTACTTTGAACTGTGGACAGCGTACAAATCGTCGGCAAGGTTCCTCGATGTCATTCCAGTTGCAGTCTTGAACGGTGGGCTTGTTGCAGTGGCAGAGTAGCGGATGGAGTTGTGGATTGTTTGGGGTGTTAGATTCTTCCATAGCTTCCATGGTGACTGCCTGTTTATGGTGGTTTTTTGGTGTTTGCTTGTAGTAGAAGTGTTGGAATCTTGCCTCATGTTTATATTGGTGAAGTAGTTGGACGTATTGATGGCAACAACAACATTGGGGGGGGGGGGGGAAATTTGAATTAGAAAGTTGTATTTTCAGAAGTTAGCGCCCTAACTGGGATAACCATTGCTTTGAAATGCAGTTGGAGCTGTTCTTAGGGCCTTTTAGTGTGTAGCAGCTAGTTGTACCCCTTAAAAGTTTGGTTTTGCCAGTTTGAGGCTTGCTGGAGACTGATGTCTACAATATATGTGTTATTACTGACATACTTGGATGTTCATGTATAGTGAAAGTCTATATCTGCCAAGGCATGAAATGCAGAAGAACATCACAGATATATCCATACAGACATAACTATATAGTTCAATATCTGGTGTATATGATTCCCAGTCCATAATAAAGAGCTTTCAGTTTTACGTATTTCTACACCGTTCATTATGCATTTTTTTTCGGTTCAATAGCACTCGAATGTTCAAAAGGAAATTGAAAATAAGTTGGCTGCAAAAATCAATAGTCAGAAACACATACGACTTTTAGCAACTGTTTAAATCCAAAATCAGACACCTAACACCATGATCTACTAGCATGTCCAGATCACAAATCAGCCAGCATACAAGAACACAAAAGGAAGTTAACCAGTTCAAACAGAAAAAGCAAGGTAAAGATTACTGCAAATAGTTTTGTTCCTACTATTCAGAAGATAATCGAAAGTTCAGCGATAATTGCATGTCAACCAGCTACGGTTCCAGATGAATGGAAGGTCATCGCCAGCCCCGCTTGATCCTCGGAGATTGCGAATCATGTTGTTCTGCTCGGGATGGTAAGAAGATACACGCCAGTTCTTGTCGAGTGGGTTGATGCCGAGCTCCTCCTTCTCCTTTTCCACAATCATCCTTGAAAGCTCAAACCAGTCATGCCTTTGGGTAGAGTCCATCCTCTCTATTCCTTCTGGGAGATCGTAGATGAGCTCGTACGGCGGTTTTACTGAGTAAACCAACTGAGACTCCTGGACATAGATTTCAGAGTAGGGTTCCCTAGCCAAACGTCCAGACATGTACATTAGGCCCATGTCAGCTTTGTTCTCAAGCGGGATTAGTCCGGTGGGTATGGGACAACCATTTGACTTGAACCAGAAGCAGCCCATTGGCATCGGTCCCGTGAGCCTACCCATCACCGCCCGCAGTAGTTCTCCATAGCTGAACTTCATCCTGTCTTTTACATGGATCCAAGCAGTTGAGCCATCGCAGTATATGATCGGGTGAGCATCATAGTGTAGCCATCTCCCTCCGTAATTCACCTTGATTAGCCAAGACTCAGTAGGCTTTGGCTGGACTGCAAATAGACACAAATACCATTAACTCAATTCAACAGCTTGTGTAAATTTGTAAAAGAAAAATAGTACAATGGGATTACACTTTTAAAGCTTGAAAGTATCTTATCTCCACATACCTAACATGGAAAATCACTTATAATCAAGAGCATTCAATCTAGTTTTGCAGATTAACAACAACTCTATAGCAAACAGTTTTGCATGTGGTCGATGGATATGCACCATTTGTTAGAAAAAAACCTAACACAGGTTGTTGATACAGGAAAGATCCAACTAAGATTATGCCACAAAAAATAGCTAACAGGTTAACGGGTTACGATAGAGAAATGCATAAAACTTTCGAGATTGTAACGGAATTTTAGCAGATAAATGTCAATCTACAATTAGCACATAATTGTATGTATTTCAAACAAGCAGAGATTGGCCTAATCACACAAGCATAGCTGGGGGAAAAGGAGTAGGGACTGAAAAGCGGAAAAGCAAATTAATAAGTGTTAGGGCTCTTCAGAGAAGCGGCGATTGGCCTCTTCAGACAAACATCAGTCACATTCACAAGCCGATAAGCAAAGTAATAAGAAAAGAGATTGTCCTCTTCATACATAAAATCAAACCTTAGAACTGAAAATTACCATAAACACAGAGATGAAATGAAGAAGCAGGGGCAAAACGGAAAAGAAGAAAATTCATCAAACCAGTATTGTATTTTGAGAAGAGAAAGCAACCTTTTTTGGGTCGCCCTCTTCCACGCCTCGCCGTGCTCTCTTCAGGAACCACCTTCACTGCTGATCGGCCACCGAGAGTGAAAGCTTCTGCCATTATCCACCGGAGTTGATTTCACCTGCAGAGAGTTACTTGGGACCTTTTACTTTCTTGTTGTGACAGAAGAAGTGGTTGTGAAATGAGTTAATGGAGTTAATTGGCACAAGAATCTGGAGAAAGTCTTTTCATATTCCTATCTGAAGATGAGGCGTGTGGGAAAGCGAGTAAGGGAGGGTGTGGATTGGTTGAGTTAATGGTAGTATTAATGTGGTTGTGTATTGGAAGAACAAAAAGCAAGGTAATGATGATAAACAACCCAATGCAAGTAATTACAGATTAGATGTGTATCTGTCCACATAGAACAACAGAGAATAAAAAGCATCTATAAGATTTGGTTTGCATGGCAAATATTCTACTGCAATTAAAATATACCCCTGTATTCATTGGTTAGCATAAACAGAGATTGCAATATACTGGACACATTTTCATCCTTTTAAAAGTCCATACTATATAGTAAAAATATATTAAGCTCACGCAAACATGGTAGCATGTATAATTATGCCAGGAAATCTATATGTTAGGTTCAGGTTGAAGAAGTAATTAAATATATCTTTTTAGTTAAAATAATGAGTTTAGCCTTGTTACAATTTATGACTACAAACCAAACCGAACCATAACTCATAACTTCCGTTGCAGCTTTCTACTCTAGAGTCTTCTGCCCCTTCAACTTTTTGACCTTTCAGTTTGGAGAGTGAAACCCTGTCTCCGATTTCCAATCTCCCGATGTCTTCTAGTGGCGGATCAAGTGGTGAGGAAAGTGCAGATTTAAGTGTGGAGTCAGTGGGCATGGCGAGCAGTCAAGGCTCCAACAACCAGAGCTATCTCAATCGCGTTGTGCAGCAACCCCCTATGGAAAATGGTATGGAAATACAATGCCTTCTATGCTTTATGTTACTTTTGTATAATGTTGCCTCTTATCGTCCATTTAATCAGGCCAATATGACCACAATTGTTTAGAAGATAGATTGAAATTGTTATCCAGATGAAAATGTTACCTGTGAGTAATTTGTTTATATTCATTTGGAAGACTTAATTTCTTGAAGATTTGTTGTTAGATCTGCCTAAAAACTAGTTGGATTGTAGACTCTGTGGCAATTTTGTTATACTGCATGTCAAGAAGAAAATTGACCCCGATCCTAGTTAAGGATAGAGCAAATGAAGTCTTGTTTGGTATTATTTGTTTTGGTGTCTTTGATGAATGTTAGGCATCTGGTACTTTGCTGCAAATTGATTGTTCTGCCTAGGATCTTGTCTGTACATATTGGATATGCACCTTTTTGGTGGTTGAGATTTGGAAATCGTAATTAATGAAACAAGAAAAGCATTGTGGTTCAGTAGCACATGCTTTAATTGCCAGCTCTCTATCTTTGATCACATCTTTGAGTTCTTGTCGATTTGGCTTTTGTAATAGGAACCAAATATATAATCATTCTAAATTGACTTGCAATGCATTTGTGCAGCTCAATCTCCGGAGCTCATGCAGCTTGTTGTTAGGCATGGTGGTGTTTTTCTGCAATGTGTTATTAAGAATGTGAGTTACAATGGGGGGGGGGGGGGGAAACTCTTTACATCCATAATGTGGATCCCCAACAGTTCAAATTGGCTCAGCTACTGCAACTTGTTCTGAAAGATCAGGACCAAGGTGAGGAGAAGCCAACCTTTATACAAGGCTGGCAACCTGTCATGCCTGTGATATGAAGGCATTGTCCTTCAAATATTTGTTTAGAGTTGCTTAAACTGCATTGAGCCCCTCCCCCATTGAGTTGATGCAATCAATGTGATGTGGTTGTGGAAACCCTAAAGTTCATGGTAAGATAAGAAAGAACTCCTTCCAGCTATATAAGATCAGTTAATAGAATACTTTGGTATTCTCTACAAAATAGTTTATTGCTCATGAACTAACTTGGGAGAGTTTTGTATAAGTCTTTACATGCATCTAGATTGTCTTGACAAATTCATGGGGACATAATTGTTATATGATTAGTTAGGCTGATTGAACGTAATACTTACAATTCCGGGGATCAAAATTCTGTAAAATTAACCAATACCCATACATCTAGCAAACTTCTCCAGAAAAACCAAAGCTTGAAGTTAACATTTTCTTGCATAAACCTCTTTGTGGGATCAAAATGCTAGCTGCTCTTAAAGGTTGACAAATATTGTGCAACTCTTTTAGATACAAACAGTGAATTTATCACTGCAGAACTATGCATGGTTCAGTGATTGTTCCTAGTAGAACATCTTGTAGTCCTCCAGCAAGCAGTGCCAAGTATTGTGTTATGAAGACAATTGTGCAAGTGGGAGATAGAACTGATTATGGTGGATTATTCCTAGTACTGAGCAGAGTGGTGGTTGAAATGCATTCAATATTCAGTTCCAACAGCTGTACAGTTCAAATACCTTGGCCTATAAATAGGACACTTGGCTCCATCATCCTTTCATCCCGCCACAAACACATCCTTAACTTGAGCAGAGAAAAACCTTTCCAACTCATAGCTCTGTAGCAAGAAAAAAACCACCAGCACCCAAAATGTCTCCCACCGATGTCAATCGCCTTGCTGCAACCAAACACCAAGATAACGAGTGGTATACTCTGGCCTTCCCAAAGGATCATGTTGAGTTCACTGTTTACTGTCTTGAGAAACTGGCTCAAAACCCAAAAGTTTTTGAGTGGCCGAGTAACATCGCTTATGGCATGGGGGTCTGCAAGGTGAAGATAGCTGATCGGTTCAAAAGATGCTACACGGTTGACGAGATATATGCTGTGATCCAAGGCCTGTTCAAAAGGCACACAACCATGCAGTGGATGATTCATGAAACTGATTTGGTTTGGATGCAAGGGCCAACAAGTTCTCAGGCTCTCCTAGCTTGTGGAGAGAAGTTGTTGAGGTAGTTTTAAGCATTTTAAGATACTTCTATTTCAACATTTTTACTTTATCAGAAGTTCGATGGAATTTAACATTGTTTTTCTTGAACTTTATCTTGCAGGAGGACAAGAAAGCTTTGGATTACTATATTGCCGGCGATCCAATGTGGTGTGAGCTAGCTTCCATCTTCAGAGGTGTAAGCTTTGAGTTTGCTGAAGACTCTGTCTCTGAGCACTCTGGCTTTGAGTACTCGAACTCCGTTGGGGAAGAAAGCAGCGGGAACACTATTTTCCTGTTCCGGAGTGGGAGTTACAAGGATCCCGTTACCGGAGAGGTTATGACAAGTTCTCCAGTGAAGAAGGCAGGCTCTCTTGCAAAATGTACTCTCCCAGATTCCCCAGGCAACTGGAACTTAGGCGTGGGTCTCCATCCAGGCTCAAACCAAGCAGGTTTGCATCTCCTGCGAACAGCTCTCCACTTTCAGTGAAGGAGATTGATGAGGAAGAGTGGGAGAAGTCTCGCATCAGGAGTGACAAGAAAGTTGTTGCACAGAAGAAGTTGCTTTGGGGCATGGAAGTTGGATCTCCAAACAACAGTTCCAGTGGAAGCAGCCCTTCAATCCGTGCTTAAGCATCGGGCAAGTTCGAGGCAGGCAAAGAGATAAAGAGTGAGGAGTAATCAGCAAGGGGTACCACCATTTTCAAGCACCACCACATTTTAATTTCTTAGGAAATGTGTTTTCATTTTGAAGCTTGTTGTTGTCTGCATGTCCCAGTTTAAGAGTTCTAAGTAGTTTAGCTGAATTGGATCTATCCAATTGCCAACATCCACAAAGGTACTGTTATGTGGATTGTTAAGGCTGTGTGAAGAAGTGTAGGGTGGATTGTTATGGAGGAAACAAACAACTTTACAATACAACTAGATGTGTAACTTGGTTGGTGGAATGTTGTACACAGAAGAAAAAAAATTGTGCTGAAAATTACTTGGTAAAAGAAAAAACATGGTTCCTAATAGTCAAATCTGGTATATATGATGATTTGTTGTGTGTGACCTACATTAGTAAGATCATATGATAACTTGGGACTTGTACAAGTAAACATGAAAAACCATACATCATGAAATGTTGAAGACAGAGAAAAAAAAATGTGCAGAAAATTACTTGGTAAAAGAAAAAACATGGTTCGTAATAGTCAAATCTGGTATATATGATGATTTGTTGTGTGTGACCTACATTAGTAAGATCATATGATAACTTGGGACTTGTACAAGTAAACATGAAAAACCATACATCATGAAATGTTGAAGACAGAAAAAAAAATGTGCAGAAAATTACTTGGTAAAAGAAAAACATGGTTCCTACTAGTGAAATCTGGTGTATATGATGATTTGTTGTGTGTGACCTACATTAGTAAGATCATATGATAATTTGAGAGTTGTACAAGTAAACATGAAAAATTAGGCATCATGAAATCCAAAATCTTAATTAACGGGTAAATGACTGAACTAACAGGTCTTTTCTGAGAAATTCCCAATTCCAGTTTCCTAAAGGTGACCTTATTATGTCGGTGATCAAGTGTCTAATGGATACTTTATTTGCTTGCTCAGTGAGGAATTTATACCTTGGTGATTTATAACATGATATGACAACTCAGTAAAGATACTTAACCATTCTTAACTTCGAAAAAAGTACATCACATGAGCAGACCTTACACTGAGAAGAGGACTACATCATAGTTCTTCATTTTAAATAAGTACTAGCAAAAGATAGCCTAAGAACATTGCAATAAAAGGATAAGGATAGACTCGAGGCAACGTTCTAACTACAGCACTGAGACTTTTAGGTTGCTGGCCTAGGGAGTGGATCCTCAGTGATTTCTGGGAGCTCACGCTCATACACGAGCTGCTCAACAAAACCAATCCCGAGCTCCTCCTGAAACTCAAGCAGCTCCCAAGCAAGTTCATGGTGAAGGTCCATATCGAGAAATGCATCATTGTAGTCCTCCAGTGGGTGTGGAAGAGAATACACCAGCTCATCCTCATCTTCTTGCTCAAACTCAGTTGTGCTCTCCTGGAAGAAAACCACTCCACAGCTGGCTGACTTCAAGCGAAGATCACGGAATAGCGCCTCGACATCGCTGTCGTTCCTCAATGGCCGGAGGCATTGAGGCCACTCCTCCAATGCCCTGGCATAGAAGACAGCGAAAGGAAGCTCTTCACCTTGAACAAGTTTCAGCATGCAACAGAAGAGGTTTCCATAGCCAAACCTCTCCGGATCAATGTTATGGATGTAACTCATGTTTCCACCTAGGTAGTCTACCTGATGATCCTCCATGCAATTGTCCAGCCTGCCTCCGTAATGGACACGCAAGCTTCGCAGGTGATCGAACGGGGCTGCAAGCAAGAAACAAATCAAGAGAATGTTAATAGCATGGCATGTTTCTCATGACTAAAATCTAAGATACATATGTCAAAAGGCACACAACTATACTACAATTAACAAGTACTGTTATAACAAAAAAAGGAAGGATACAGACAACAAATTGTTATCTTACCGGGGAGGGAGGTGTCTTCGGGAAATGGAAGAGAACCACAACCATATTCACCAGCCATTTTCTTGCCTTAAAGGGAGTGAAGCTCTCTTCAAGAGACTAGGCAACTGGGACTGGTTTTTTTTTCTTAGGTATGTAGATTGAGGGAGTGAAGTGATGAGGGTAGGATTGAGTGTGTAAAGCAAAGGAGCATGCCTCGTATATATAGGCAAAGATGGCTGAAGGACTGTACTTAGTGCTGCTAGGTAGTTGAGATCATATTTAAGGCTACAATAGCCTTTTGCTTATTCACACACTCCACCTCTCAATGGCTTTTTCTATTTCTCCTTGGTTGATTTCCCTTCAATAAACTTGCTGCTGCCCAGAAAGACCATCGATTGTATCAATTGTATTTTATAAATTCAGCTAAAGTTTGTACCTGAATAAAGGGTATGCCATATGTGTATCCAGAAACCTATCTTATATCAGATTGTTATCACTACTACCTTAGTCAATATTATTATTTGGTGATAACAAGTTTTAACACAATCTAAAAAATGGAATAAGATATTCTCTATTGGATTCAAAGATGAGCCAGAAACCAAATGACATGATGAAAGGCTATTGGAATCAAATTATGATGCAAAACCCCTAACTAACCAAGTCCATGCTTTCAGCTTTAGCAAGCACTCATTTATAAATTAGGCATGTATGCATTCATAAGCAAGAACATTGATTCTCAGGTTCAACAATAGGCAGATTCTTAATTTCAAAGTTAAAATACTTTGCCTCAGATACATATCAAATTCAGTTTGAAGCCATAATAATGTGAAAGCAGGTTCCAACCATTAGTTGACAGTAGATATATCAGGTTTCTACTTCCAAAAGACATGTTTCTAACAAATGTTCTCAAAATACTTGCAGTATGAGCAGGAACCTGCCTATTGTTGTAGCGAGCTTCTTAATCCTCCCATGCATCCTTGTTCATCTTGTATAGCTCAACTTTCACATACGCCTCACGGTCTTCATGGTTGAGCGATAAGAAGTGATCCAGCTTGCCCTCGGTTGTGCATATGACATCCCCAATTACAATTCTGTCCATCCTTTCTAGCTTTGGAAATTTCTGTAGCTCCTCGTTCAGACTTGCCCGCATCTTTGCTCGGGTATCAACCACTGCCACCGGAGCTGGCCCGATCATAGCCTTAACAGCCTCGAGAAACTCTGCATCAAGAAAGCCACGCTTACGTTTGCCTTTGGTGTTTGATTCGGACGCATCGAGTACATTGCTGCCTGTGCAGATATTCCCATTCTCATCAACTGTGAGATCATCAGACACAATCGTCCGATACCTGTCGTCAGCCATAACCCTCTTTGCCGCTGTAACAACATCAACAGCCTTCTTCCCCGATGCTCGGTCTGTCCCATAGATCTCAACCCAAGCATCATAATAGGGCAGCGGCTTATCATTTTTTCCCTCGATGGCTTTACCAAATCTCTACAAAAAAAGAAATGCAAATATGGCACATGACTTAAATAAAAATTGGAAACAACATTTTTATATGTACATTAGAACATGAAACAGACTAGGCTGCAGAATTACCATTCTTACTTATCTAACCATGGAAAACAATAAAGTACCTTGGTTAAATCTTTCCATGTGGCCTTATCTGTTGAGAACTGCTTATCCACATCGCACCAACCCGAACCGGACTTCCCTTTGATCTCTAGAATTGCTAGCAACTGTTGACGCCATGTTTTGATGTGGTGTTTCACATTGTCAAGTGTCAGCTTGATGCCTGGGAATTTGGTCTGCATGTACTCTAGCATCATAATAGGACCTTCCTTCTTAAATCCTTGTTGAGACTTGTGACCTGCAGCTTTAGCAAGGCGCATTGCTTCAATTAATGCCCACTCTTCTGCGGCTGTCCAGATGAAGTAGTCATTGCCCTTGATAGATTCCACTTCCTTCACAACCTCCTCATCCGCGTCAACCTCAGTTGCCTCTGACTCAGGACAGGCAGGAATTTTAGCCTTCTCTGGAGCTGTTTGCTTAGGCTTCAACCCAGATGCTTTTGCTCCAACAGGTTTGGTTCGTGGGACTCTCTTCCTGCCATGCTTTTTCGGACCGTCACCAACGTCCACGTTATGGGCTCCAAGAGGAGTGAAACTCTTACCCACATTACCTATACCTCCAGCAGAATTCATCCTCCTGTCCTCGCCTAAAGTCTGTCGATCTCCTTGGCCGATACTGCCCCTTCCAGCTTCATTGAGAGTCTGACTTGGTTGCTGGCTGGATTTTCTCCACTCATTGGAAGCATTCTCCCCTGCAGGATCCATTTCTACAAGAGCGTAATTGAAAATCAGTCAACATTTCAAGAGTAAATAGCAAAGCACGTTTAACAAAAGCTCACCCAAACACATATATTAATCAGGACCTACATAAGCAAGAATACTATTATGAGTGGGGTGTATTGACAAATCAAACGGGGAAATACGACTTAAACTATCAAACCAAGTAATACGCATGCACAAAAATGTATCACGAATGTAAATCTTCAAACCAAAGTAAGAAGTTGTTACAGTACGTGCCATATGGCATATATCCTCATTACAGAAACTTGAAGTAGCAAAAGAGAGGCACAAAAGCCTTCATACAGCATCATACAATTGTAAGAATCACACCATAAAAGCAACTGAAAGTTATGAAAGTACACAGCCACAAAGTCTTTAAGGAATGCATGATGGCTCAACACAGATCATCCTCTTCCACGACCAATCAGATAGTCCCGGTATCGCTGATACATAATTGTTGCCATTACATCACGCAGCTGGTTCCAAGTTGGATTATCACGGTCTATCTCAGAAATGACTTGTGCAGGGGGTGGGTTGTTTCTAAACCTTTGGGGAGGGGGTTCATCATCATCTTCATCAGACGATGAATCTTCTTCCTCCAAAAGATCATCTGGTGCGTGGTTCCGGAGAAAATTGTGCAAGAGGCAACATGCAATTATGATGTGGTTCTGTGTGTCGATCGAGTAGAAAGACGGGGAGCGTAGAATGGCCCAACGTTTCTTCAGCAGCCCAAATGTGCGCTCGATAACATTACGAGCTGCTGCATGTTTGAGATTGAAATACTCTTGCTGGTTTTGAGGTGCCCTATCACCACGAGGCCATTCCTACAAGTGGTACCTTGTGTTTCGGTAAGGGGCCATAAAACCGGGAGCATGTCCATACCCAGCATCGACTAGGTAATAATTACCTACAAAATACAAACAGTTCACTTGTCAGTACAACTCGCCGTCATGGATTCATCGAGAATCAAAAAGACCAAAATGAACATTTGAGTTCAAAATGAGCAGTGAAGTGATCATAAACAATTGTGCTCTGTGACAGGTTATTGTAAAGGGAAAAATGGAAGAGAATAAAGACGTTGACAGAGATACAAATAATAGGGAAAATAATAAACGGAACACAGCTTGCATTACTAACTTACCTTCCTCAATCTGCAAGGCTCCTTCCTCCCTAGTCACAGCATCAGTGAGCACCTTACCATCAGCTGTTGATCCTTCCCAACCAGTGAGCACATAGATGAATCTCATTTTGAAATCGCATACCCCCAACACATTTATTGATACATTTCCCTTCCTGCTCCTGTAGTAAGCAGCGCGCTTGCTCTGTGCAGTTGCATCAATGTACGTTCCATCAAGAGCGTCAATGCAACCCTACATATGCAATATCAATCACATGTCAGAAAATTAGAAAACGTTCGAAAGATAATTACATCCAGCAAAGATTACCCAATACTAATCAGAACACAATATGAAATTACCTTAAAGTGCTTAAGAGGCTCTGTAGTACACTCTGAGGTGATAGGATCAGGTTTAGCAAGAAGCTTATCATGAAGTTGCAATACAGCCTTCAAAACCTCATGAAAGTAAGTGCTAATTGTGTGCCCTGACCGCATGAATGCAAACATATTGAGCCTATTTTTCATGTGATGGCCAATGATAATCAGAAAGTTTGCAATCTTCTCTTCAATTGTCACATATTGACTACCTTTTAAACCCGCACCCATCCCAAGTAGACTGACCAACTCACGGAAACAGCGCCTATCCATTCTCAACACATTCTTACAGTTAACATCGCTCTCATAGCATATCCTTTGTATGTAACGCCACTGAACCGGCTTTTTTGCATTCAAGCTATACTTGATGGACCCCTCCCAACCATCCTTCCAGGCCGAATCCGAGTTATGTAATACCATAGCAAAATCATAACAACAACAACTCTCCTTACATAGTCACGCCTAACTGACTCACTATTCGCATCCATGCCAACTACTCCGAGACAGCACCAAATAAGAACATTTTACCATCAACTCAGCCACATCGTTCATATATGCAGAAAACAATCTTCAAATAAAAAACTATTTAATCCTAACACAAACCTACATGACTAACATACAAAATGAAGGCACACAACTTTAGCTGGATTGGAACATCAACCGGTCCACATTGTTTGTCAACAGAACAAGAAATCAGCCATATACTTTTCATTACTACAGTACACATCAGTCTTACGGAATCAGAGTTCGGGTGCTAACATCTAGATCAAACAGATACAAGTTAGCACGACCTAAATCCTATCAAAGCATGCCCGATTCGTTCAATTAAACACAGTCATACATGCGAATTGCAAACCACCGACAAAATTACAAACAACCGACAAAAAACTTAATCACACAATTGCACATCTACCACGAACTAATATACAAGAACAGCCGACAAATTGCTAATATTGCAATGTGGCGAAGACCCAGAGCAAGGAAAGGACGAAAATTACAAACTTACCAGCTGCTCGAAACGCTCCAAACTCCGACTGTCGCAAATTCGCAAACACCCACAACCTACAGAGTGATAGACGAGTAAGTACAGCCCAGACACAACAAATGATTACACTCGCCGGGTAACTGAAATACGAGATGCAAATGGGACTTACACGGTATGAACGGCGCAATGAGAAAGAACCCTAGCTTGTTCGTCGAATTGTGGAATGAAATTGGGGGGAAATCGTTTTTGATATATTTTGGGGGGAATGGTCGTTAGTAATTTCATGCCAGTCTATGGGCATTACGGGGAAAAGAAATTGGATTCAAGGGGCAATATCGGTATCCGAAAAGGTGCCAAATTTTTCCAAAACCTGTTTCCTGCCCCCCCACCCCCCCCCCCCCCCCCGGAAAAATAAGTAGTCAAAATTTTGAAGTTTTAGGCATAAAAACTCAAGACTCAGTTTTCCGGTTAGGATTTTAGAAAAGCCGGTCAGACCAAATGACCAGTTTTCTTTTTTTGTTTTCCTAGCAACCAATCAAGGAAAAGGTGTGCATTTTACCAAAAAAAATTCCTTTTCCTACTGAACCAAACAGGCTCTAAGTCTCATGTTACTATATTAGTTTATTTGTTTTTGTATTATTTTTACCATGAGTTATGATCGAGTTTTGCTCATACTCGGTTGTTGCTCGAGTGTAAAAAGTATGACTCGAGCTCGAGCAAAAAAATTTACTTGGTTGATTAACGAGTCGAGCCAAACTCAGCTCATGTGTTATTCAAGTTCGAGCCAACTTTCACAATATTTGGCTCCGTTAAGATAACAACAACAACTGCAATAATATAGAAAAACATTGTGCATTTACTTCTTCCATCTTTCTCCAAAAGATTCTCATATTATAATCCTAAATCATATCCGAATAATAATTTTACAGAAAACAAGTTAAAAGAAAGAAAGCCTGAAGTAGGCAAAAGTAGAACAAGTCATAGAGATGAAGCATCACGCTTTCATTGTTTTGATTAATATTTTTGTCATAGTTATGGCAAATTAACCCCATCACAGCCAATAGTTTGGGCTAATTATATAGTTTCCTATCTCACTTTTTTAAACTTGAAGCAACTATTCTGCACAAATTTAACTTCCTCTTTGTGTTACTTGAAGTCCATGTTAATGCATGAGGCTGAAGCAACCCACAAAGGTTACGTGCGAGATCCCTACACCGATCGTATTGGCGTGGTAGTCCTCAACAACCATACCAGTACGAACAGTCGCTCCAGATCTCTCAGACCTCACTACCACACCAAATATGTGTCGAGGAGGCGTCGTTGCACCTCCCATGTGCGGCAACAACACCCGATCCGCAGGCCCAGAGCTCCCAGATCGCTCCGCCCTATGTAGCAACACCCTTGAAATTGCGGCTGATAGATCCACACGTTGCACAGCAATAGCCAAAACCGCTCCTGCCATCCGCAACGACAACATGGAAGGAAGACCAATTCTGCCTGGATCCAATTTTGACAATTTCTATCACTCTTCCAGCTTCAGACGCATCCGAGGTAAATGAATCATCTTTTTCTTTCAATGCGGTTGCGAAAGTGATTGGATGTGCTGAGGATTTGTTTGGATCTAATGAGGTAGCTGAGTCCCTTGTTGAGAATGGTGGTAGTATCCGCTCCTGTAACATGCAAAATGAAAATGATAATTTTCGACTTAAGGAGGACAATTTGATTGCGCCTAAAGTTGACAATCTTGTATGTGACAATTATTTTGGTTCATTGTGGTGAAGATATAACATGTGGGAAAACTTTGCTTGCACATGTTGAAGAGAGCATCTATGTTGATTGTGATGAAAATGAGGATTTATATGCTCTACGTGATTGTGTGGTTGGGATTGATACTAAGAATTTATTTGTGAGCGAGAAAGATGTCTTTTGGAATTGGAAAAGAGTACGATTTAAACCTGATTCTTGGAAACTATCTGATGATAATCTTATGTGGCTACGCCTTCTGGATATTGTCTAAGATGGAATCGGAAGTTGACCGAACCACAAAGCTTCTTGAAAGAGGGGGTTGTAATGCAGAGTTGTTTTCTGCATGGTCAAATACATGGATTTAGTTTCAAACGGCTGTCCAAGAAAGGGACAAAGGATGCATTTTTGTGCCTTGCAATTGGCATCTCTTCTGGTGGGTTGACCATAGCTGCAAGTGACCTGTTTTATAATTTATATAAATTGGTCTATACTAGAGACCGTTTAATAGGAGACGAACCCAGAATTAAAGACATAATTAATTTGAAATTATTCCGACCATCTATTAGGGCTCGAGACTTCAAGTCATAGTAAGCTTGTTCTCATACTTTCAACTGCAATTGATCAGAGACATGTCTGGTAAACATTCTATCTGAGCTTCTTCATACTTTCAACTGCAATTGATCAGAGGCATGTCTGGTAACGTTCAGTTAGAGCTTCTTCATTGTCATTTTTTACAAGTAACTGCTGGTACGAAGGCTAGGAAAATAAGGGTGGAAACTTTCTCCTTCATGGAAATTTTGTTTGCTTGAGTTAGGAACAAGTATACTGCTAGTAGTATCTTTTTAAATCATTCCGTGTCAGGAATTATTCGAGTTGTGAGTTCTCAACAATATCAGTGTTCTGTATTATTCTAAAGAACAAGAATGGCAGGTAAGGTATTTAATTTATGACATTGTACTGTGTGTTATATAATGCACAAAAATATGCAATTACATAACACAACTACACAGCAAGAGTGCAAAAATTTTCCTCTTGACACGTTACAGCAATTCTATTATTCTCTTTATAGTCAGACCTGCACAACTCAGTCTCAGACCGAACATATTGAACGATAACTCTTAATCTGCTCTTCTTTAATTTGGTACCTTTACTTCCCTCAAAACTTTGGCCGCCTCCTCTGGGATGACAGGATTTATGTAACAACCTGTCCCTAACTCGAATCCTCCCACAACCGTTAACTGGGGAACCAGCTGAATAAACCAGTGAGTGAATGGTAAATGTGAGGAGTCGACCTGAAGAGGAGCGCTGTGAATCATAAAATTATAAGGCGGGTTGTTGAGTTGCAAAGACATCTTCAAGAGCGTGAGTTTCAAAAATCCGCCAAGATCCAAAACCTGTGTGAGATTCAAGAAAGGAAAAATAGAAGTTACTTAGTTTTTATCAGCTGGAGGACATAAACAGACAAGAATAAGTTCTCATGAGGTAACTACTGGAGTTGCAAAATTGCACAAACAAGTCTAGCACCAATAGCTTAAAGTTGGAAAATCCCAATCTTGTCTTGTGATTTGGATCTTGATTGTTTATGAGGTCTATGAAATCAACTATCAAAATCACATACCATTGCCACTAAATACACTTAACTCGGTTCATACGAGTGAAAAATCTATGCATTCGAGACCACTTTCAAATCCATTTAACCAGAAATCCAGTACCTAAAGGCATCATATCAAGAAAACACCATGAAGAACAATGTTACTTACCTTCTCATCATCAACCTCATGAAAATGAGAAGAATGAACACGTGGGACAATCCATATCTCAAAAGGGAACGTGGCAGCATACGGCACAACTGACACAAAGTGGCTCGACTCATCAACTACCAAATCATCCGGTCTACTTTCACAGAGGGCACATTTTCCTGTCTGCTCAAAGAACTCCTTCATACTCTGCGTTCTTGCTGAGGCTGTGGATGGAACAACTGGAAGCGCCAACATCTGGCTATGCGAATGGCTCATAGATGCTCCAGCTGACGCCCCATGATTCTTGAAAACCTATTCATACACTCACCTCATCACCACAACACCACATATTGTTATTTTAAAATTTAAACGCTTCCACCACAAATCTCGAAACACTTCAGTTCTTAAACTCGAATTTCAGTCCATTGCAACAACTAGTACTACTACTACTAAATGTAGATGAAATTCAATCAGTGACAGTGTCATGCGAAATCATGATTTCAGTTCGTAAAATCGAAATTCGATATGGAGCTAATAGATACACTAACCTGAACATATCTAATGGATGGATTAGCTCGAAGCTGATTGATCCTCTTTTTATACGCAAGCAAAACATCACCAACTTGAACCGGAGAAAGATCCGTCAAGTGAACCGGGTGATCCGGTGACTCAATTATGACGTCGTGAGACCCGAATCCAGGAACTACAGCCGGTCCACCGCCGCATTCAACAGTGGTGGAATCGAGCTCGCGGCTGAGAGCAGGGTAGAGGTTCTGGATTACCCGGATTCGCCAGTCGGAGGTGGAATCGGGCGGGACACGGAAAATTTCGGGCGCGCACTCGTGCTCGTGACCAGCGCAGAAAGGGCATTCGGTCTGCGTGTTGGATTTCGGGTTCGGGTCGGTCTTGGACTTGAAGTCTGACGGACGGCGAGCTCTAGCGGGAGAGAAGATGACCCATCGGTTGTGGATTGCGTCTTTCCGGATCTCGGGGCTCCGGTTTGTCGCCATTGGTGTGGTTAAGCTTTTTTGGTGTCAATGAAACTGAACATGCGTGATATATGTTAAAAGATACTTGAATAATAGAGCATATGAACACAGACATGGCATTCACAGTCACAGGTTTTAGACAGCACAACCATAAGCTGAGCTACAGAACTTAAAAGGTATAATAGGGCTTTTCTAGAGAAACTTGCCTAGACAAAGCTCCAAGCAAAAATCCTAAATATCCAGGGAGATATAATTCCTTCTTCTCCCGCGTAACCTAGCGCCCTCCGATCGAAATGTAAACCCTGCAGCACCTTCAGGTCGGACAAATGGGAGAATCAGTGATGGATCAAAAAAGAAGGAAAAAGAATAGAAAGACGCATTGCTTACCGAATAGAATTAATCCAATTGCCTTGATTGATTGAATGATTGAAGTTTTCTGATGGTGAAACAGCTCAAGGGAGAACTGTACCAATTGGAAATTTGGAATGGGGGTGACCTCAAAACGTGTGTTTTTATCTAATTTGGCAATTAAATAAATGACTAAATAGTTGGCCAGACCGGGTTAAAGAACACGACTCTCAGCTATTTCGAACCGAGTTCGATCTTCTTTCTAAACTCGGCTTGGCTCGATCGATAATGCTCGGTAGGTTCCGTGAGTGAGTCTCATTTTTTTGAGAAGTCAACATATATTACGGAAATAAAGCAGAGTTCAGAATACTTAAGTTACAAACCGAACCGAATGAAAAGAGTCTAAAAGCAGTAAATTGTTCAACCAAAAAGGGGAAGTATCCCAAACAAAATGAAAAGATTGGCAAAAGTCTTGATTTCTTCCAAACGATCTTCTTCTTCCTTCATTGGCCAAGTGATCAGCTACGGAGTTAGCTTCCCTATAGACAAAACGGATCTGCACCTGTTCCAAGTCTTGCAACCTTTCAATTGCGTCCTGCGTAAGCACCTGATGCCTTAAGTGCGCTGCTTCCTCCCTGTTCAAACAAGAAAGGAGATATTATGAGTCAGTCTGAATAATGAGTTTCTTAATGTTCATATCCGAACAAAGTTGTGCTCCTAGCTTTAATGCATAACATTCAGCCGTATTTACATCAACATCTCCTAGGTAAGTTGCGGATGCTCTTATAAATTCCCCATTATGGTTTCTTAGTATACAACCTGCTCCCGCATTCTTATTAACATGGCACACACTACCATCAATATTTAAAAACAGTAGAAACCTTGTGGTGGTGGTTCCCATTTAACCATAAGGGGGTATTTTATTTTGGTCTTTTTTCCTTGAAGAATTGCATTATCTTGTAAGGTACTGATGAGGGTGGTGTTAAAAAGATGAATGTTAAGAGAGTTTTGGTTGAAGATTTTGTCATTTCTGAAGTTCCAGATTAACCACCAGAAAACAAAGAGTTTTAACTGCTCTTCTGTGTTGGCTTTTCATTGAAAATGTAGTGAAGGTGAGATTGGTGCTGGTTAGTGATGGAACTTAGGGGTTCTCTGACTCTGTTAAAGTAATGGCAGTGCCAAAGGAGATGCTCTATTGTTTCATCCGTGCTGTTGCAAAGGCTACAGGTGGGTGAGGGTAAGATGTGATGTTTGTTGAGTCAGGAGGCTGTTGGGAGCCTATCATGAACCAGGAGCCAAAGGAAAAATTTTATTTTAGGAAGGAGCTTAAGGTTCCAAATTCTTTCCCAGGGCCAGTCAGTGTCTTGTGATTTGTTTTTGTGAATGAGTGAGTTGTATGCGGATTTACTGAAAATTTACCATTTTCTGACTCTCCCCATACAATTATGTCATTGACTTGGTTTCTGGGTAGTGGAATACCAATTATCTCATTGGCTAATTCATTTGGAATGATGTTTAGCAGAGATTGAGTGTTCCAAGTACCATTTTGGATAACATGGCTCACAAGCATGTGTGAGTCTTGTATAGAGTTAACATAATCACTTGTGATTTTGTTTTTCATCCATCTATCATACTAGAAATTGGTCATGTTTCCATTACCTATGTGGTGGCTGAGGCATTCTGAGAATTCCTCTTTTAATTTTACCAAATTTTTCCAGAACCAACTGCTCTGGGGTTTGGATTCTGCTAGTAAGACTGTAGTATTTATAATATACTACACATTCATACCTTTTCTACTCATAAGTTCAATAAATCTCATGTTACTATATTAGTTTATTTATTTTTGTATTATTTTTACCATGAGTTATGATCGAGTTTAGCTCATACTCGGTTGTTGCTCGAGTGTAAAAAGTATGACTCGAGCTCGAGCAAAAATATTTACTTGGTTGATTAACGAGTCGAGCCAAACTCGGCTCATGTGTTATTCAAGTTCGAGCCAAATTTCACAATATTTGGCTCGGTTCAGATAACAACAACAACTGCAATAATATAGAAAAACATTGTGCATTTACTTCTTACATCTATCTCCAAAAGATTCTCATATTATAATCCTAAATCATATCCGAATAATAATTTTATGAAATTATATTATACTTGTAATAAGATGATGGAGGAAGCATCGTCACTAATCATTAATCATTAGAAACAAAATGCATATACCGAAATTTCGCTACATAAATCATATAATGAGTATTTTCACGAGTTATTATAATTCAAGTATGTTGGACAGGGTATTACATGACATCTTCCCCTCAAATGTCCTCGTTGCACAGCTGGTTAGAGCCAACCATCCCTGCAGAATTTCTGACTCTCCTAATACCTCTCTACGGCGCAAAGACTTTGCCCCACATAACACTTCTAGCCATTCCGCTTGGTGAACTAATACTTTTTGTCAAGAATAGGGAGCGCAACTCAAACCAGCTTAGTGCAGACTGTGCAAAATACGTTCAGACTTCAAGAGTAATGAAGCAAAGATATTGGTATAAATACAATTCAGATGGCGTGCATCGCCGGTATCATTCAAGAAAAATATCTTATTTTGAAGTTACATTAGCTGCTGTACTGGCAAAACAGAGACTCAAGAGTTGTCAACTTTTTGCCAGCAAATACAACCACGCTTATTGTGGTCCAAATTACACAAAATTGCCAAAAGAAAATGCGTGTTTGAATACCGAAAGCATGCATTCGCAAGTAACCTTCTGAAGGAGTGATTTTCAAGAGGACAAAACAAAAAATGCTATCTCAACGAGAACCGTCCCATCAGTTTTTCCTCCAATGTACAAAATGGGCAATTAAAATTAGTAACCAACATATGAAGGAGCCGGCAAGAATGGAAATGGTGCAGCAGAGGCATATGCTACAGGTGGCCGTGCTTGAGGTTTCCTGTTTCCTCGACTAGTAGGATTCTCAGTAAGCTCAGCCTCTGAGGACAACTGATCAAGAAACGAATTTGAGTTATCCAAGGTCATAGACTGCTTGTTATCAGATACACGGTGAACTAGAAGGCCACCCATAAATACAGGAAGATAGAGAAGGCTAGCATGGAACATTCTCCGGGCACTTTGTGTTGTACGGTTCATGTAAAATGAAGCTGCGGTGGAACTGATTGCAAGAGCCAGGAGTGTCGACTCTGCACAGAACCAACCTGATGTTATCCCCCCTGCAGAGAACGTTTGGTATCATAAGCGACATATTAAAGACAAGATACAGAGCAGTAGTTTTTAAAGTGTGGCAACTAACGTCTATTAGATCTTGTGGCTTTAATTCCTTAGTGTCACCTATAAAGTTGTAACAAATGCGGCCACAGGCAAGCTGTGAATACTCTTGACTTGCATTCATCCACATGTAATACATTGTATGGGTCATACTTGTTATGTTTTGTCTTGCAAAAGTATAGAGCAATGGGGATGATCTACTATACCAAGAAAACAACAAAATAAACAACCAAGTTGATGCATAGAAACTCACAGTCATAAGCAAGGTAACCCAATGGAAGTAGATAAATGCAGTTCCTTAAAGCAACCAAGGCTGTTCTGCGACCAGAAGCATCACCAAGAGATAACATCCTGTACCTATTATGGCAATAAAAAATGAAGAGATTAGAAGAAAGAAATACAGGAACATAATATGCAGACACGGGCAAAATCCTACTATACTGTGAGTCTGTGATGATTCTTGGAACTTCAATCTTAATTGTAGATGCATTCATACACCAACTTGAATTGAACGCAGGGCTTATTATCTCCCAATCCCAGAACTAACCCAAGTATTACAACACTTTTGTTAAAGTTTCAATACAAGCTAGTAATAATTTGAAAAAAAGATTCTTGCCAATGACCAAGCAGATTTACGAGGAAGACTTTCAATTCAGCAGAATGTATGAGTTGGATTCCAGCTTTCTCATAACCAAGTATTTGGTTACACAAGAAAGAGCAAATAAGTAGAAGTGTTAAGAGTACATACCCTCCATCTGCATAATCTTTACGGCACAAGTATGCAAGGGCCATAAAATGAGGCAGTTGCCAAAAATATAGAGCAGCAGGGAGTACCATCGCATTAAGTGAAACTTGACCAGAAGCTGCAGCCCACCTTATAAAGTTGAAAAGAGCAATTGTCAGATAGCCCAGGTAAATAAATATCCAGTCATACTTTCAAAGGGAACCCCAACAAGATTATTTGAAATAGCCCTGCCTTAGTGTTGGATTTATAATCAATAGAGGTTGCAATAGGTAACAGAATTTTCAGTACAGCATTAATTGTCAACCAAATGTATAAAAATAAAACAAAAGCTACTTAGAGTTCCTGCATTGGTATCAGCTTATATTATAGATGAATCTACAAACATCGTACCAGAAGGCTAAACAGCAGATAATCCGGCCAAAGACGATTTTTTTTTATGATATTTGGTTTTTAAATGAAAATCTTCCGGATTCATCTTTTAAAAGCATTGGATGTGATATCTAAGAATATTGGAGAGAGTGTAACTTGGTAAACTTGTGGTCAAATTTTTATATAAATAGTTACCCAAAACACTACCCAATCCCACAAGTAACATCATTGGAAACACACAAACATGGTACTTTACTACTTAATATTAAATCTCACGTAAGCAGACGCAGACAGATATTCTGAGAAGATACACTACACGAACAATCCTAAAATAAAATGTGGCCAAGTTACTTGCTGAAAAAAAATTTACCCAAGGAGAGGGGGGATTGCACCAACAATAGCTCCCACCCAAGTATTAACAGGATGTATCTGCTTCAGCGGGGTATATACGAAAGCATAAAGGAAAAGATTGGAAGCTGCAAGCCCAGCCGCCAGCATATTAGTCTGCAAACACCTTGTCATAAAGATTGTAACATCAGTGTATTTATCAGCAAAATCTTCAGAGTGGGAATATGAGTAAATGATAGAAAAACCTCAGACAGCAATATTCACAAGTTCAGGAGACCATAATTACCTCACAGGCCAACAAAGCAGTTCCAGCTATGCCCACCGAAGTTGCCCAGGTTGCTGCATGAGTTACCGTCATACGGCCGGAAGGTAGAGGTCTATTTCTTGTTCTCATCATCTTAGCATCATTTTTTACCTCGAACACCTGAAGTATGAAGAGTATGAGTTTGAGCAGAAAACAAGTTAAAAGAAAGAAAGCCTGAAGTAGGCAAAAGTAGTACAAGTCACAGAGATGAAGCATCACACTTTCATTGTTTTGATTAATATTTTTGTCATAGTTATGGCAAATTAACCCCCATCACAGCCAAGAGTTTGGGCTAATTATATAGTTTCCTATGTCACTTTTTTAAACTTGAAGCAACTATTCTGCACAAATTTAACTTCCTCTTTGTGTTACTTGAAGTCCATGTTAATGCATGAGGCTGAAGCAACCCACAAAGGTAGAGTTAGTCATGATCCTCCTCCTTTACCGAGCTAGTTTATGGAAGTAACTACCCAATCAAATTTCTTATGACTTATGAGTAGGTATTTCTGCAGAGAAAGACAACATAGAAGCAGAAAGGATAACTGATCGCTGCAAAGACCAGCGGTTATGAAATATCTGAGATTCAAAGGCCTTAATAGTAACAAATTTAATCCCACAAAATTTAAGGTTATGTTTTCACATCAAGAAGGAGATACAATTTCCTTTTAGGAATATTCACAGACAGTGCCAACCACTAGATTATTTGACTTAAAATGACAAGACAACGTATCATCTATCGGAGCTTATACTGTATAAACTTCAAATGATTCATCTGTCACATATTAGTGTATGATAGTGATGCCAAAATCAAATAATAGACCGTACAGTCCACAATGTAATACATATATAGACCTTGTCAATTGGTGATATTGATGTTTAGACAGCATACCTGATTTAATGAGTTAGCTGAAGCTGCAACCATCATTGTGCCAGCACATGTGCAGCAAAGGCCAAGATAATCAATTGAACTACCACTCCCAAGAATAAACCCAGTGCCCGAAGTAGCAACAACTAGCATACTGATAAAACCAACGACTAATCAAAATTCCAATGCTGGAAAAATATACTCGTATTATATAAAAGCATATAATCATTTGTGAAATGTGATAATAACTTCACAGATACAGGGTAATGACAGTTAGACGTAGACACATCACCTCTCAAAAGGCTCTGTCATTTTCTAATAGTGAATTGGGATAATATTTTATTGATGATTACTTGAAAGTCCACATGGAAATTTCATAATATTAACTAACTGCAATGCATTTGAATAATGAATCCAGCAAAGAAATAAAACCACAACACCAGAAAAACTGGATAAACAAAATCAGAAGACACTATGCATTTGCACTTTGGCAAGCAGTCAAGGATCATGTCAAAGCTCTGACAAATTCTCAGCAACATGCACACATTCAGTGTCACAGACAAGTGAAATTGGCGAACAATGTAGGTGAAGTAAAGGGCATATCCTTTCAATATTCAGAAGATTCGTGTCACACCAACTTTGTGAGTACACAACACTCATGTACCCTAAATTACCATATGCAACTGTTGCACCATGTTATCAGACTGGCATGCTACAACTACTATATAATGTAGTTGCATCTCTATCACATTTCGACATGTTCAGGTTGACTTGGTATAAGTCACATAAAGCGTTGAACTTGAAAGAGCTTTGGGAGCTAAGAATATGTTTTACTATTATGCTTTTAGATTTCATAATACGTAAGTATCTGCCCATTTGATCACTATAGCATTGAAAATTAGAGTCAAAGATGCTTAAAATTATAACATATTGATAGTTTCACCACACCCTATCTCGTATTTTACTTCTAATTTTTGTGTGAATAGAGCTAGGTTTAAATTTGTTCAATATATATGCACCTTTTAGATTTTTTTATTGTTTCATTCTAGGGACTCTAATCTTGCTATTAATCTGATCAAACGCAATTATCTAGCAATACAAAATTCAAGTAAATATTTAAAGAAGGTAATGAATGAAAAGTAACCTGAGTCGAGCTTTGGAGAGCTCCCAATAACACTGCCCGTAGTGCCTAGCTACGTCCGCCATGTCCTTCGCTTTCAACACCGAGGCAGTAGCAATCGACGGAAATTGAGGGGCGCTGGTGGCACGAGCTCCGACGGATTCGGATAGGATGTAATTCGCCGGTTCAGAGGCTGAGGTGGAGGGTGGACCGGTGGAACTGGATCGAGCGAGGGAAGCATGGTGGTGAGGTTTGGGCGAACTGCGGAGAAGGAAATGAGAAGAGGTGGAATTAGCCTTGGCGACTAATTTGGATGAGAAACTCACCGAGTTTCTCCACATCTCCGGGTCAGACGGCGGCGGATCGGAGCGAGTTACTGAGTTGCAGATGACTTCTTTTTTCTCTCTCGGGAGAATATAATTTTGATTTTGATTGGGAACGGAGAGACAGAAAAAGTTTGGTCTTGTAGCGGAGATAATTACACTTTCAAGCTCTTCATGTTTGTCCCCTTTGCGCTTAAGGCCTCTAAATTTTCACGATTGCAAATCGGGTTGGGGTTGTCGTTGACCGCTTCACCCAACCCATTTACCAGCCAACCTATTGGAGGCCTTGGAGTAAAAAAAGTCACACCGTCCTCACTCCTCAACTTGATTAGTTACAAATTACAATTACACCTAGAACACTAATCGATGAGATTTTACATTTGGATTAGCACAATTACTCATGTACTTTTAGTGTTGGAGGAGTCGTCCGCTAAAAAAAGCTAGTCTACAGCCAAATTAATTGCACGTGGAGCACGAATCCAGTGAGATCTTACACTTTGAATTTTGAATGTCATGATTACTCATATGTTGTTGGGAGAACCGTTCGCTAAAAAGGGCAATGACCGTGCTCAACTAAATTAATCACATGAAGCCCACCAATCGAAAGAGACCTTACGCTTTTGGACCGGCACAATGTATTGCGCTAGGACGATATGATGAGTTCACATGCAAAATTGTATTGCACTTAAAGATGTTTTCACACACCTAACTCTTAATCTTTTAGGAACAAACTTAAAAATAAAATCTCAACAACTTATATTGATTACTACCTCCTCCGTCCCGCAACAAAATTTTTATTTATTTATTTATTTATTTTATTGACTTTTTCGAAATTATGTTTGACCTTTAATCAATTTTACATTGTACCTGAAAATTATTTTTTGAACTTATATGATGAAATTAAAAAGCTTATGTTTTAATAATATAATTTTTAAAATTATTATTTTTTCAGTGTGATTTAAAAGTAATTCGAATTCAAATAAATAGAGACTTAAAAAAAAAAGTCAGAGGGAATATTTAGCCGGCAATGAGGAAATGAGCGTTCTCGGCCCTTAAATTGAGGTTGCTGCAATCAGCATTGGTCCTCGTTCCATCAGGATTATTGTTATTTTTAGGGGAGTGTACAAAATTTATAATGCAGGTGAGTCCAAGATTCACGCGTGACTAGATGAGGTCCTCTGACATTATACACAACAGTGTGGATCCATTGGCTGGTATATTCATTTAATAATACTTATCAATTATCATCTCCGGTCCCAACCATTCACTTATTCAATAGATGTGACACCGACAACAACAATCAAAAAATAAGTAATTGGAGTAATTGATAAAGTACACTTATCAACTTGCGTTAATTTGCGTTCTCTAAGTCTCTCTTTCTTTCTGTATGTATTTGTAACAACGACAAGAAGAGTAGCAAGTGGCAAAGCAACACTAGCTAGTGAGAAATGAGTAGCAGCCAATCATCAACTGCTCTCCCTCCTCTGTTTGAAACTAAGCAAAGAAGAGGCAGAGCAGTCTATAAACTGTTATCATGTTCCATGCTTGTTGGTGTGTTTTCCATATGGACGTACAGGTGGATTCACATCCCTGGAAGTGGAGAAGCAGGAAGATTTGCTTGGCTAGCCATGTTTTTTGCAGAGGTGATGTTCGGTTTGTACTGGATGCTCACTCAACCGGTTCGATGGAATGTTGTTCATCGTCAACCCTTCAGGGATAGGCTCTCTGCCAGGTAGGTACTACATTTCAATTTTCAATTTTTAATTTCCAACTCCAGCCATGTATTATCTGTAGCTTAATTTGTTTTCTGCTTGGTCAATTCAAGAATTTTCTTAATCTCATGATTTATTTACTTTTGAAATAATTGCGAATTTGTGTATCTGTCTACTAAATGAGCTGAGCAGTTACTTTATTGTTTACAAAGTTGTAGTTTGTTGATAAATTTATCTCATCATTTCACCATAGTTATGTTGTGTAAACACCTAGTACTGTACTAGAAAGACATGTCTCCTGAGTAAACTAAAAGCTCCCACAAGAATTTATTTCTGCATTAGTGATTACTTGAAGAATCTATATATCAGCTACTTTAAACTCACAGCACAAGCCAGCTTGGCAAATGTAAACTATTTTGCATGTGTTACAGACATGAGAGCAAGTTACCTGGAGTAGACATGTTTGTTTGCACGGCAGATCCCACAATGGAACCACCATCCCTTGTGATCAACACGGTCTTATCGATCATGTCATACAATTATCCATCCGATAAGCTTAGCATTTACCTTTCAGATGATGGAGGTTCTGAGCTCACATTTTACGCTCTCCTTGAGGCGTCTGAGTTTTCCAAGCACTGGATACCATTTTGCAAGCGCTGTAATGTGGAGCCAAGGTCCCCTGAAATATATTTTGCTCAAAATAACAGCACATCTGAGTCACAGGAATGGACTGATGTAAAGGTAAAGAAAGATTTGTCATGTTAGTGTTACAAATGTTATGTAACATGGAGTAAGTGTTTCCGGTTTATTTTGCTTCAGAAACGTTATACAGATATGAAAAACCGAATTGATGCTGTAGTGAGAAATGGCTTCATTCCCACAGAAATTAAGGCTCAACATAAAGGTTTTGCAGAATGGAGCTCTAAGGTCACCAAGCAGGATCACCATTCAATTGTCCAGGTTCTCCCTCTAGTACATCATACATGAGGCTCTGATCGAGTTATCTTCATTTTCACTAAATTGAGGAAGTATCCCTAAATGTTAGAACCTTCTTACAGATTTTAGTAGATGGATGGAATCCTAAATCTGTCGATGTTGAGGGAAATAGATTACCAACAGTTGTTTACTTGTCTCGCGAGAAGAAACCAAACTGGCAACACAACTTTAAGGCCGGATCTATGAACTCTCTGGTAAACTGCAGGTTCTTATGTAGTTCTAATATAGGAAAAGTTTTGTTTTGCTTTGTAGATTCATTAAGAAGGTTATCTGTTATGATCTTGTAGATAAGAGTCTCCTCAGAAATAAGTAACGCGCCAATAATTCTCAATGTGGATTGTGACATGTACTCAAACGATCCAAATGCAATACGAGATGCATTATGCTTTTTCTTGGACGAATATCAAGGTCACCAGGTCTCCTATGTACAATATCCCCAACGCTTCAACAACAACACAATGAATGATATATACGCCAATGAGGCCTCCGTAATATATGAGGTATTATATACTACTTATGTCTTACTATCATTACTGTCAATTAGTGTTGAATGTGGACTGTAGTTGAGAATTAATTCTGTTTTTCTGCTGCTGTTATGAAGGTTGAGCTTGCTGGTTTAGATGGTCTTGGTGCAAGTCTATATATTGGTACTGGTTGCTTCCATAGGAGGGAAAGCATAAGCGGAAAAAAGTATTCTGGGAATCATCCGATTGAATGTAAGGCGATAGAAGATAGCATTGAAGGGAGAAGTATTGAAGACTTGGAGAATGCTGCAAAGGTTTTAGCAAATTGTAGCTATGAGAAGGGTACCTTGTGGGGAAAAGAGGTTTGTCCACTTAGACGGATAATTCACACTGACACAAGACAACAATATAAACAAGGCTAATCGAAATCTTCACATATGCAGGTTGGACTGGTATATGGATATGTGGTAGAGGACATAGTGACAGGCCTAACAATCCAATGCAGGGGATGGAAACCGGTGTATTACAACCCCAAAAAGAACGCCTTTTTGGGTGTTTCCCCGACAACTTTAATGGTTTGTCTCGTTCAGTACACGAGGTGGGCTGAGGGAATGTTCCAGATTTTCTGTTGTAGGCACTGTCCATTCATCTATGGGCGTGGCAAAATAAACATCGGAGCACAAATGGGGTATTGTATGTACCTTCTCTGGGCTCCCATTTCATTGCCTACAATGTGTTATCTTGTCATTCCGGCTCTTTGTTTGCTCCGTGGCATTCCTTTGTTTCCTAAAGTAAGTGATAATCTGCATACAATATATCATGAGTTGCATTGTAGACCAAATTGTTTGAGTTACTCACCTCTAATGCAGAAAAACTGACAATTGTACTGCATGCAGACAAATAGCGCTTGGTTTCTACCTTTTGCTTACGTTTTTGCTGCTAGCGTACTCTCTGGCCTAGTCGAACATCTCACCACCGGAGACACACTGAAGCGGTGGTGGAACATGCAGAGAATGTGGCTGATCAGACGTACGACCTGTTACCTTTTTGCATTAATAGACACGATTAAGAAGCGATTAGGCCTGTCAGAGACGTCGTTTGTCCTGACTGACAAAGTGGTGGATGATCAGGTGAACAAGAGATACAACAATGAGATTTTCGAATTTGGGAACTCGTCGATTATGTTTACAATCGTAGCAACACTTGCGATGCTAAACATGTTCAGCAGCTTGGGTTGGATTGTCAGGACACTGATTTTCTCAGGCTCAATGGAAGTGAATATGTTCTTACCACAATTGGTCATTTCTGGACTGGTAGTTATGGTGAATTTACCTGTTTTTGAAGCTCTCTTCTTCAGAGACGATGTGGGAAGATTGCCATCCTCGGTTCTGTTCAAATCCATTGCCATAGCGTCATTGGCAAGCTTAGTTCCTATTTACTAGCCACAAAAGGAGGATGGTATGAAACCTGTAATATGTAATTGAAACTATCACAGTTTATGGAATCATTCAACAACCTTTCTGGCTGCAAGCAGGACAGGACTGTTTGATAAATTTTCCAAATTGTACTTAAAAAGTATAGCGAAATTCATCGACAAATCCGGACTATCGAAAATAATCGAAACTTTAAAGTACTGACTCTTTTTTACAGTATTCTTTTTTGAACTGGGGCTAGAAACCCACCCAGTCCCACCCTAGATCACATGGAGCGCAAGTGTAAGCCTGAGCACAAAATCATCAAGTTAAAAGAAATGAGCATCCTAGACACCTAAAAATGTTAGAGCGGACTTGGATTAGGAAAAAAATCATGGAGGAAAGATTCTATCTTGTGTTCATATGATTCTTGTGTACGGGAGCCGGTCATCGCCTGTCGTCATCGAACATGGGCAGATTTGAGGGGATTCTGTGACATGTTGGACCATTTTCCCAATCAAGGTAGAGACATTCTGGACTCAAATTGTTATCCTTTTCATTATCACAAATGTAATAACAAATAAAGAATGATCCGCAGTGTGAGTTGTTGATGCTTCGTGCTTGTACGGGCATTTCGAAGCTCTATTTTACTTTGCGCACTTGTCCTCCCGTTTTCTTTCAGTCGGCCCAGTTTTCTTTTGATCGGGCTCTCAGATCCTCCTTGGAGCGTATTGTTACGGCGTCGGGCCCCGGTTTTGGTCATTGGCAGTGGCGTCTTGCTACTTTGCCCTTTTCTTTTGGGGGGCTTGGTGTTTATTCTGCTATGGATGTTCGCCATTATTCCTTCGTTGCTTCTCGCCTTCAGTCTGCAGGTTTGCAGGCTAAGCTTCTGTGTCCTTCTGGTGTCACTTCTCTTGGACCTGCTTTTGATGGTGCCCGGTCTTTGTTTGTTGAGACCACAGGTTCTGACCTTTTGAGTAACCCCCAGTGAGATCGCTGCCCCAAGACTTATGAAAAGACTGGCAGATATATATTTCACGAAGGTAGCTCTTTGGAAGTCTCAGCGGGGTGCTCATTCTTCTGATTGTTTGCGTGTAGTTCCTATTTCTGGTTTGGGGTAGACAATGAACGGGAGGACTTACAGGTGTGTTCCGGGTTATCGGCTTGGTGTTGCATTGTTTCCGGTGTCCTTGCCCTGCTCTTCTTGCTCTCGGGTTTTTGATGGAGATGTGTTTGGTGATCATGCGGTGTCATGTGCTGGGGTGGTGGGTATCAAGCACCGACATAACCTCGTTCGAGACACTCTCTTGGATGTCTGTTTCCGGTCTGGCATTTCTGCCGGTAAAGAAGTGGATATTGGTTTGAGCGGCGGGAGTGACAGGTTCCTCCGTCCTGCAGACTTGCTCCTTTATGTTTGGGAGAGGGGACAGGATGTGTGTGTGTGGATCTGACCGGGTCTTCCCCTTGACCCGGTCTGGGTTGGTGGACTTTGTGCCTGGACATGCGGTTACTGATGCTGCCAAGCGCAAGTGTGCGAAGTATCGAGACTTGTGTGCAGCTAAGGGATATGGATTCCTTCCTTTCTCTTTCTCGACACTTGGGGAGTTGGATGTTGATGCTGTTGAGTTGCTTGTTAGAGTTCGGGGTTTCGCTTTGGCTCAGGATACTGGAGCGCGTGCTGCTCATCATATTTTCCCTAGGATTAGTTTTGCTATTGCTAAGGGAGTGGGAGCCCAGCTTGTTACTCGGCTGCCCACTAATTTTGTGTAAACTTTCTTTGTTTTTAATTTATTGAATTCCATTAAAAACAAAAAAAAAAAAAAAAAAAAAAAGAAGAAGAAGAAGAATATAAATGGAGTGGGTTTACCAAAGTTAAATCGTCCCCAAAACCTTCGATCCGGTTAATCACTAGTCTGTGACATCACCAGTGGAGTGGGTTTACCACAATAAAAAAAATCATTGACGTTGTTAGAGTGAATTATTTGAGTTTGACGATCAGAGGGTCTCTATGATCTAACAATCCGTGTTCCACCGGATAAAATAGGCCCATAACAATACTATAACGATTTAAAAGAGAATCGAAAGGAAAAAAAAAAAGGTTCAATTGAAATATAGAAGGGGAGTTGAACCAATTACCTTGACAAAGGTAAGAGACTTAAACTCATGTCTATTATCATTTCACAATTGTTTTTTTTTTTTTAATTTCTTGTACAATCACACATAATATACAAATTTATGAGGTCATGTGCGGTTGGGCTTCTCGCACGGGCCTTGAGCCAACCCTGCTGACGATGAAGACTGCATTATATATATTCAAAATTTCTAAAAAATCATTTAGGATTACACTTTCTGTTAATTTTAAGATTTTATTGGATATCAATTACGAGTGACTGAGTGAGAATCCACTCCAATCCTCTCTGTAAACACTCAGGCCACATCAATGTGTTGTTCGGAGTTTGCTTTTTTATTTTCCAAAAGTTTTGAAAAATCAAGCTCATTTTAGTGTTTTTCATGGTTCAGTGGTCTAAACGGTCCCATAAGACTCTATGTTAGTTGACCATGCTTTGGCTGGAACTTATTGACTATGAATATGGCTATAACAACAATAAAAATCAACCAAAACGGGTAGAGTTAATCGTGACATTGAGAGTAATTTGTACTAGCATCCTTGTTTATTGAAGTTTGAATATGAGGAAGCATGAGGTACAAGTATGGTACAACTATTAAAATATGCTATGAGCCACTATAACACACAATAGCATAAAAAAAAATCAGGTTTATTCTTTGCTACTCGTACAAGATATTATTTATCATGATACTTTAGTGTATTGTATATAGGGATGACAATTTGGGACGGACAGTCCGGGACCGGCCCAAACCCGACCCGATTTTACCAGGCCAGACTTGGGCCTTTTGATAGGCCCATGGGCCAGGCCCGAACATTTTAGATATGCACATGGTCCTGGGCCTAAAGGTATAGGCCCGAGCCCGGCCTAAGTATATGCTATTTGTTGATATTAAATTAAGTTGAAATACATGCGTAGTATTAAATTAAGTTGAAATACATTTTTAATCTTTTTCTATATATTTATAAGATTTGCTAGTAAATTATAGTATATTTAAATATACACCACAATTCCATAATTTTATTTATTTTTGGAAAAATTTTAATTTTTAATTTCTAAAATCCTTTTATGTTTAATTTTTTGAAAAAGTTAATTAAAAAATGGGCTTGGGCTCAATGTTTAACCACTGCACTATTGTACTTCCTCCATTCCTTATCAAGCTTCCCATTTCATTTCGTTGATTTTTTCGAGACTTTGTTTGACTCCAAATTAATTCTAAATTGCACCGGAAAAAAATATTTTGAACTTATATTATAAAAGTGGAAATCTTATATTTTAATAATATAACTTCAAATAATTTGTTTAAATACGATTTATGACTAATTCAAAGTCAAATGGAGTAAAAAAAATCAACAAAACTAAATGGGAAGCTTGATAAGGAATAAGGAATGGAGGAATGGAGGAAGTACTTCGTTTGAATTGCTAAATCAGAGCAACTTGATTCTTGAAGACAGGGGCGAACGCAGAAAGTTAAGTCAGGGGGAGCAAGATTTATAGATAGATTAACTTGATGAAAAAAGTTAAAACTAAATATAAAAGTATCTGATAATAACTCAAAAATCTACTCTATAATTGGTCATAGTTTAGAATTTTTTAATGATAGCATAGTTTGAGATGTCACTTAATACATCTTTTTCAAGATAAACCACTAAATTATCGTTCACCAATCATCACCCATTTTATTGAGCTGATTCTTGAATAATGTCGGAAAACACTCCTTCTATGGTAGCAATTGCAATATATAATAAAGCTATATTATAAAAGTATATTTGATGTAATTTTAAAATATAGTTTGTTATATTTTTCATTTTCATTTAAAAAATAATTTGTGTTTAAAATTTATTGGAAAAGGTAAACTAAAACGAGTATATAAAAAGAAAAAAAAAAGGTGTAAGTAGTGTAGTAATTAATTCATTAGCACAATGTGGCTCTATTTCAATTAATCATTTCATTCCACAAGCTTCTCAGTACCGCTTTTGATTAGGAGAATATAGTTTGTAATTAATAAATTAAATCCCAACGCTATAATACTAAGTTTGCAATAAAAATCCAGGGGCAGCAACTGCTGCCCCATGCGCATGAATGGGCTCGCCCCTGACTTGAAGATTCTGTTGAGTACAGAGTACAGCAGACACATTGGTGGAAGTCTTTTTTTTCTTCTTATTTTTAGCCTGTACCCGTCTGTACATACCCTGTACCCCATCTGGAGTCACATACCCAGTAGTACTAAACTAGTACTAATACCGTAATACGTAGATTAATTAATGGAGGCTGCGATAACACCTCACCAAACCATAATACTAAAATAATTTACTAAAATTAAAATCCCACGTTGACCATGCAAATTCAAGAACTAGTCTCGAAGAAGGACAATTGTTTTATCTGTTCACCCAGTTGGATCCACGTAAGGCAATTATGACGCAGCAGCTATAATGGCCATTGAATTTTCAACTGTTAGAAAAGATACTCATAATTCTTACCAAAATTAATCGATCGATGTTAAAGATAGAATAGATTAGTCTGATTAGATAGAGATATATATATTCTCGAAAGTTCATTTCTTTCTTGGTAATAATATATTATTCGGAATACGCTTGACCAACCAAGAAACCTGTCTTTCTTTTTTCCTTTGCTTCTCCTCTTTTCTTTTCTTGATTCGAAATTCTGACCAAGTAATCTTCTTCTTTCACACCATAATATCTCTTGTTGAATCGAATCGAGGAGGTACCAATCATTCTGCTTTCTCTTTTTGTTCCTTTGTTTCTTGTGTTGGTTGTGTTTTGGTTTTCCTGGTTGACTTTGGTGGATTATGAATTTGATATTGTTTCATCTGGGATATGTCAATTATGATTATAATTGGATTGTTTTTTCTACTTTTTTCCCAATTCTTTTTGGTTGTTATGTCTTGTGTTAAAAAGTGTTCCGGTATGTTGACGGTTGTGTTATTGTTCTGATCTCAATATTGATGATTATGAGCTGCTGGAGCTTCAATTTGAGAGAATATTTTTTAGTACTTCTGCCCTGTTTCAGAATAATTTATTAATTGCTTTAGAAACGATGTTATCGGTCATGGATAATGTTTGGTGTCTAGGATGGCTGTAGTGGGTTGGTTAATTGGTTGTGCTGCTGTCTGTTGTCAATTCCCCTCCAGGCTAAAATATGCATCTAGTGGTTCCATTTGGTTGGATAGATTTGAAAAAGTACTTTGAGTGTATATTGGCCTTATTACGCATGGATGGCATGGGAAAACTATGAATCTGTGAACTGTGATGATGAAATTTAATTTATGCCTTGTGTGATGATGGTGGTCATAGGCATATAGCTTACTTTGGTGTGAATTATGAATTGTGTGGCTGTGACATATTATTTGCAGCATTTTCTGTTTTGGCTTTTGATATTTGGTAGAATTATTCAAGTGTGGAGTTTAGGTATAGTGCACTGGACCAATTATCCATTTTTTACTAGTACATTATTTAATTTTGACAATTTTCTCAGTGACTAGAGAAAACCTTGCATCATAGAAACCAACAGAAGAAGTAGAAGACTGGATTAGATGTGTAGGATTCTAAAACAATTATAAGAGGCAGACGGATCTTAGCAAATGTTAGAAATACCCATCCACAGTGGTTTATATGTATGATGGAATAAAATTGTGCCAATAAATCTCAAAACAAAGTCAATGCATCACTGGTTTACAGTCAGATACGTAGAGTTACTCCTTTTATTCATAATATAGCCGACTTATTGAACATATTTTTGTAGGAAGCATCTGGTTCTCAATTTATGAAGGCTATCATACTCTGCTGCAAAATTTTATCTGTTACTTTAGCTGTATGTGTTTCGTCTGTGTTGGTAATGTAACGATAGAGTAACCTAGCAGTCTCATTCAGTGAGCTTCAATTGTTAGTGTCTTAGTGATAAACTGTGTTTCCTATACTCTCCTTTAAGGTATTGTATAAGACCTTGTAGTGCTATGTGGTCTAATTCTTCTGAAATTGGATATCAACAGGGTTGAGATCATATTAATATGGATAATGGAAAAATGACCAGAGCGCCTATTGATGATGCCACACGTGAGTCACTGATTGCAATTTCGTATGGAGTACCTGAGACTGATGCAAATGCTGAATATACGCCTAAGAACAAAGATGAGAAGAAAGTTGTTGAATCTCCGGATTCTGATGGAGATGAAAAATTTAGGTGTGAGCTGATCTCTATATCTTGCTCACCTTCACCTGATACCAAAGTGTCACCCCCAGGCTTGCCTGGGCAGCCGTGACGGTTAGCTGGCTTATATAAGGACGCATCTATGGTCTATGTTGTCTTTGTTGTTATGTTGCTTCCTTACCTGGGCTTGAATGAAGTGTAATTGTCACTGATTCTGAATAATTATGTTTGTTAAACGTTTTTGTGTGTTTGGTGGCGGTTGCTCTTTATCATCCATATTAGTTAGACTCTGTCTAAAGTGAATTTAACCGAATAATCGGAACTAAAGTGAATGAATTTGAATTGAACTAAGTTGAATTTATTTGATATAGTATAAATTTTTACCAAGTAAATTATAAAATAATTAATAAAGTTGAATTTAAATTGAAATGATAAGAGCATTTTTTAGGGTTTGGGGCTTGAATGGGCTATAAATATAGAAGCCCAAAAGAAACCTGTTCCAAATTGAAGACTTCAATGGTTCGGGGCTTCTTTGTGAGCCCAATGTACTATATTACTACTCCATTGACCAATCATATAAATAATAAATCATAAAAATATTAATATATTACTACTCCATTGACCAATCATATAAATAATAAATTATAAAATATTAATATGTAGCTTAATTGAGGGCCACTATTTAGTAGCTTTCCATGGGTTACTATTTAATAGGATGTGTTTTTGGGCTTCTTTGGGGCTAATTGGTACTTTAACCCCCAAATAAGCCAAAAAAAAAAAAAAAAAAAAAAAACTCCATAAGGAGTGCTCTAAAGTGAGTTAAAGTTCAAGAGTCTCATATGTATACGGATGTCAGATTAAAACGAGAGCATAATGAAGTAGTCATTTGTCCCAGTAATTTCTTTACATTTGTTTTTGTTTTTTGTGCTTCGTTTGACTCCCCGTTTACTCCTAAACCATAACGAAAAATTAATTTATGAAAATATAACGACTCTACTTTCATTACATAATTTTATTAATTATCTTTTCGGTAAAATGTAAGATTTATTAGAGGTTAAACTGAGTTACGAAAATTTAACAAAACAAACATATATTTATTTTTTTGGTAATGAAAGACGTTCAGTCCTTGGACTATATCAAAATTTAGAAACGGTACAAGGGAGGGAGGTGGTAAATCCCGTAAGATGCCATCCTCAAGTTCTCCACTCTCTAGTCTAGATAACTTATCAGCACAAAGATTAACTGACCTTTTTATCCAAATAAACTCTACTTCTCAATGTCCGTGTAAAAGCTCTTTACACTTATCATAAAAAATTCATTGGAACGAAGGTAGTAGTATTTTGTGGAACTTTAATATATGGATTCTTCAATTTCTTTGTAAGCATCTGTTTTTTAAATTTAGTATCGGAGCTTATATTTGACGACCTATTGGGGATGGGTTAATATGAGTCAACTTTAACCATATCGAATGATGATTCGGATGGTAATAAATATTTAAAATTATACTCCTATATAATTATTTTTTATTTAAAATAAATACAATGTACTATTGACAAAATTATGACACACATTTAACGTCTAAAACATGTAGAGTTAAATCATAAATGTCATAAACTTACGATAGTAGAAGTTATAATGTGAAATGTGTAGTTTCTCTTAGGCCTCTCAGTGGGTAGGGTCTAGACCCTACCCTTACCCATATCTAAATACCCGGACCCGGACCCTACCCTAAAAAAAAAGATCCTATCCGGACCCGGACCCTTTAAAACTTTTAAAAGGGTCCGTGTAGGGTCTGGGTCCGGGTCCGGACCCTAGAACCGCAAACTTTTTTTTTCTTTTTTTCTTACAAAAAATATTTTTCGAACACAAAAAGAAAAAAAAAAAAAAAGTTCGCAGGTCTAGGGTCTAGACCCTACCCGGACCCATCGAGTCTAAAGTTTAGGATCCAAATGGGTCTTTTCTCATCTAGGGTAGGGTCCGAATCCGGGTCTAAAATATAGGGTATTTAAAAGGTATGAGTAAGGGTAGGGCCCGACCTAAACATGTAGGGAAATCTGAAAATTTTCTGTTCTTTTTATTAAAATCTGTGTTAAACCAGAAAAATCAGTAGAAATGAAAAGAAAATGAGTACATGTTCATTTCATTTCTACATTCCAGACAATTCTATATATGTTCATATAACTTTTGTGCTTCTTTGCTTGATTAAAATGCATCAATGGGTATAAATCGGCGATGCAGCAGTTTCTTCCCAAATCCCTTCACTTGAGAATTTAATAAGCTTAGTTCGCGAACTAAAAAATCACAAAGTCATTTACAGATCTACCGTCTATACAGTAAAATAATACACGGAAAAAGGGATGAAATGAAACTCACTGAAATTCAGAATACTTCGTATTTGGTTACTGTAGTTTGCCACTCGATTCCAAATCAATCAATCAATCATACAAAAACCCACTCGATTTCATTCCAGCCTTTTCAAGTTCTTAATCAATCCCCTTTTCATCATACATATACCTGATCGCTAGGAATTCAGATAGACACTGAGATACCAAAAAATGGAGTCTTTTTCCGATTTGGGTGAAAAGGAGTGGCTAGCTTGTTGTGGGAGCACCAAATTTGCCCAAGAAATGGCGTCGGCTGGACCCTTCTCCAATTTCCAGCAAGCCCTTGATGCTGCCACCGATATCTGGTTCAACAAGGTACCTTATCTCTATCTACTACTGTATATATGTTTCTATTTTCTTGCTTTTGCTCTCTCTTTCTAAATCTTGCTTTGTGTTGTTTAGGTGGATGTGAATGGATGGTTGGAAGCCTTTGCTGCTCATCCTCAGATTGGTCAAAGCCGTGCCGAATCCACCAAAAGTGCTGCTAGTGCTCAGTTAGTTTCTTCAACTTTTATCTCTTTAGCCCACTTCACTTGTTCCATGTTTGTGATTCGTGTGGTACCGCTTTTACTTTGTTGCATTTGTGTTGTTGGTTCCAAGAATAATGTGATCATTTTTTAGAAGAATCGACAAGTTTTTCGAGCATAGAGTGATTAGTTGTGTTATAATTCAGGATCTATACTAATTGAACCTGCTGTAACTTGCATTGAAATGGATCATTTGATTTCTTTACTTAGTTGGTGTGCAAGTGTATTAGTCCCCTTAACTTACTGTAACATGGCTCTGTTGTCTGTTATATTGCTCAGTTTGTTTCTAAGTAGATAGTGTAATGTCGTAGGTGGAGCAAGGGAGAACAGGCGACTGCTTTATCTACTGCTACCGACTCCACCTTACAGGTATTCACACGATAACAAACTAGTGATTACACAACGATCCGTTATAAAGCTAAATCTGGAAAACTGTTTGTCTTCCCCCGTCCCATAAATGCCGGTGATAATTTTGAGGATCTGAGTTATTCTCAATAGATGATTAAAAGGTCCGTTTGCGCCCACGTGTGCCTGATACTTTGATGGTAAAGATTCTGGTTTTTATATACGACTCTGCCTCTGTGAATTGATAGGAGCTTTATGCATGGAATGCACGCTACAAGCAGAAGTTTGGGTTTGTCTTTCTTATATTTGCATCAGGCAGAAATACTCCTGAGATACTTGCGGAAATGAAGGTAATATATTCTTGTATATATTCATTTTTTTTAAGGAGGACTCTAATTTTAAGAGATCACCACAATAATGTTATACTTTCGTTTATCTTCAAGTGATGAGTTTTCCTATTGTCTTCTATTCATTTTCCCTACGAGTTGAAAGTCTATGTTAACATCTGCGTGGGACATGTTTAAATGTTATTATGCCAGTGGAATTATTGTTGAATCTGTCTCGGGTTTCGTTCTTATCTCAAAATGTTTCTATTATTGCAAAACATCATACATCTGTTACTCTTTTCTTCTGAAACTAAGGATTGGATTTCATTTTAGTACCTGGCTGTGATTATTAAATCTATCGAGTACCCTGGTAGAAGTTTCCTACATGCATAAATTTCATATTTCAGGGAAGCAGAAGTGACCAATTTGATAATGTTAATTGTTTGTCCTTTGTCTCTCTCCATTCTGCAGAGGCGATATGAGAACAGACCTATAGTAGAATTTGAGCTTGCAGCAAAGGAGCAAATGAAAATAACTGAATTGCGCCTTTCTAAGCTATTTTCAGCTGATGCTTCCATGCCCAGGAGGCAAAGTACTACAGATGTGGTGGCAAAGGCAGGAGGTAATTCTGTGCTATATAAGCTATTTTCAATTCTGGTATTTTTACTCTGTTGGTACATGTTCTTCTTCTTCATAGCTGCACGTGTTATCCTGTTTTTGGACGATCGTGACATTGATGATAGAAGCCGCTATCTTTCCTTTAGTTTTTCTGACATACTACTTATGTAGGCGAGACCTTTATAAACTTGTTCCTGTTTTGCAGAAAAGAATTGTTTAAATTTAACAAAATTTCTATCAGAAACTTTCACTTAGATCGAGATGTTCTTATTGCGTTTAGGTCTTGTGTCTTTACTACTACATTCTTGGCTATATGGGATCCATTCTTTAAGGCAAATGTTAAATTGGGAGCAATTATTTTGAAGCGAGCAATTGTGCTTATTGGTTTCTCTAATCTTTCTTAATAGATTCTAAGTAAGTTTGCTATGAAGTTAAAATAATTGCTCTCGATTTAAGTCTTTAACACACCCTTTTTTTTTAATTAATATTATTTTCTTTGCTGGTCTGCTAAAAAGCACTGTTACCTGTGTATGTAACTTTTGCATTATAAGAGACTTGCACTGTCTTTTCGTCATTTCTGTTCTCCTTAAACCATTTGTATTTTCAAAACCCAAGATTTCCAAATCAAGGAACAAAAGGGGTGTCATTGTGCAGTTTTTGAGATCACGAGGGGGTTTTATGTATGCAATTTTGGGGTAGCTATTATCACTTGAATTCTAGTTTCCCCCACGTAATTCACTGAACTAAGATCATTTTGCATCATTAACAACTCTTAGCTGATGTTCTGTGTTCAACTGTAGAAGATCGTGTGAGCATAATCGGAGGCCATTTGACTGCCAGAAATGAAACTACTACAACGAAGCCTTCTGAGACTTTCAAGAGAACACGCCCACCTATCACAACCCACGTTCTTGACATAGCTCGTGGTTCTCCTGCTTCTGGCATAGAAGTGCATTTAGAAAAGTGGAATGACGACCATTCTCGTCCATCATTCAACCAGGCAGGTTCAGGTGGTTGGAAGCTCCAGGGATCATCATGTACAGATAAAGATGGACGGAGTGGTCATTTGATGAACATAGTCGATGCTTTGAACCCAGGTGTATATCGGATCAGCTTCAACACCGGAAAGTACAACCCGGAAGGTTTTTTTCCGTATGTTTCGATCGTGTTTGAGGTCCGAGAGTCGCAGAAATGGGAACATTTTCATGTTCCTCTGCTGCTCTCTCCATTTTCGTTTAGCACTTATCGTGGCAGCTAGTTTGTTATCTCAACTCTCAAGTAGTTTCTGAGAGAATGATGTAATTTGTTATGTTTGTAACTTTTTTGTGCAGAAACGTCCTGCTGGAAAAGATTAAAATAAATCTTACTTACGGAGTACCTTATTTCTGGAGAATATCGTACATACTTGATTATATATCCGAATTCGTCCGAACTTTAAGATTACACATATTCTCAATCTTGAAGCACCCAGGAACATATGCACGAGTTATGGAGTTATAACTTATAAGGTAGTAAGGTAGTGTAGCGGTAAGGAGTTGAAGTAAGGTAGTGTAGCGGTAAGGAGTTGAAGTTGTGAAAGTAGAGGTGCATGGTTTGATCCATGGTGGTGACGGAGAAATAAGGTTGGTTTGTATAATAGTAGTGTAGGAGTAGTTGTAATATTTGCCTTATAAAAAAAAATGTACGAGCTTCTTATTGGTACTAAATCAACTGTGAGAGTTATGCTACCGACTGATATACCAATTCGATCCGAGCTCTCTTATTGGTACCAAATTTTAACCCAGGAACACAGGTGTTGGGTGAGGGTGTCGTTCAACACCTAGATAAAGTTAATCACAAAGTAGTAATAATATGCAGCGGTTTAACTAAAGAACTCAGACATTTCAAATTTAAGTAGTTCTGGAGAACTGCTTGGAAATCCTTTTGACTTTATACTAACAAAGATAGTTTTGGAATGATGATATGAAAGTATAAACTATCTAGAAAACTTCACTAGAGAAAATAGCAACTACTTTCTTGAGGACTGTTTTATGTGATCACTAAGCTAACCAAGCAATCTATTAGACAATCTCAACACTAGTTGCAAAAGACACATAAAATATGAAGGTAATGTTCTAGCAAAATTCCAATTTCATTGTGTGTTGTAGTCGACCTCTTGCTCTTGCTTTTGTATATATAGTCTTCAATGATGTGTTACATCAATGTAAGTCTTCTACACCGTCTTCAAGCTATAAGATAATTACCATGTTGAGTATATACTTGAAGAACTTCATTTGAGTTTCCATCTTGTGTTTTAGGCTCTTTCCTTATGTGAGATCTTGCTTGCTTCCTCGGCTGCCACTGTTATTCTTAGGGTTCCAGAAAATGCACACCACAAACTAAAACGCGCGTGGAACTAAATTACTTTTTAAGAAAGACAACATATACTATAATATCAAATATTTTGACTAGCAGTTGTAAAGATAACTCCAGAGAGATGTCAATGACACCTTGTCTTGATACTAATTAAAGCGCTTGTACTAACAAATTGCCCCGTTTTGCGCCAAAACTCAATGTATTGCACCTAAGTACACGAGAATGCCATAAAATACAAAATGTTACACTATTAAATAAAAAGAATTTTTTTTTTTGGATTGAAACCTTTTTCATGTTTTTCATAATGCACTAGAACCTTTGTTTTATTCCAAATTGCAATGAAACCTTTCACCAAAATTTTCAACTTGCACAAATGTTTAACGGTGTTAATTAAATTTTCAACTTGCACAAACCTTTCACTTTTATTCCTGTGTGTGCGCGAGAGCGCGCGCAAGGGCGAACCTATGATTTGTAGTTTGGGGGGGGAGGGGGAAGCAAATTATACATACTTGATTTTTTTAAAGTTCGGAGGGGCCCGGGAAGGAGGGGAGGGCGCCCCACTTGCCCCGCCCTCTGTGTGTGTAATTTGAGATTTTGTGACAAAAATTTGTGTGTAAATGTTTGTGCAAGTTGAAAATTTTGGTGAAAGATTTCAACACAATATGAAATAAAACAAAGGTTCAATTGCATTTTGAAAAAATATGAAAAATGTTTTAGTGCAAAATATTTTTTTTTCCTAAATAAAATTCATGCAAAACACTACTTAAGAACAATTAATAAAAGATGATAAAAAATATTAGATGAAGATGCAAAATGCACCGTCATTAAAAGTTTTCAGGCTAGTCAAATAAATAAAGTCTAATGAATAAAAGAATAAATGATATTGTGTACTTTATAAAATATATCTCCAATTTAGGTAAAGCTTTGAAACAATTGCGAATAAAATAAACATAATTAAAAATAATCAAAATATCACATTTTGAGTCAAGAAAATTTAATTTTGAAACCGGGAAATAGGGAAAGTTTGAATATAGCATTTATGGAAACATAATCAAACAATTGCAAAAATTAGATTAAAACATTTTTTTAACATGATAACAATGTAATGGAATTCCAGTCTAAATATATACTTACTGGAATTTGCACATATGTCTTTTCTATATATTCTATATATACCCCCACCACCAATTCTCTTAGCACCCCATCTCAATTCAGATAAGAAAAGAACAAAAATAGTCGAAAATGTCAAGAAAGAAAGTCATCATGTCTTATATAAAAAATGATGCGCTCAGGAAGGCATCATACAATAAACGGAAAAGTGGCCTTCTCAAGAAGGCACAAGAGTTGAGCATCTTATGTGATGTTCAAACATGTGTCATCATTTATAGCCCCTATGAAATTGAGCCTGAGGTGTGGCCATCTAGAAGTGATGCCCTAGCTGTGCTAGAGCGTTTCAACCAGGTAAGCGAGACTGAAAGGGAAAGAAAGATGATGGACATGAGAAGCTTCACGTAGCAGCGCATCAGGAAGCTGCAAGACCAATTAAGCCGGCTGAGAAAAGTCAACACCCGCAAAATGATGGAAAATCACATGTACTCAAACATCGTTGGACTTAAGAGCAAAACTGATTTTGATATTGTTTGCCATGGTCCAGAGATGGTCATATCACAGGTTGTTCAATCAATCGTATCCCATATGAAGGCTAAGAAGGGAGGTGAAGAAAATCATATGACTTCATATGGTTCTGCTGTTGAGTTTCTCAACTTTATTCAACGCAATGGGTAGCCATATCCGTATCAGGCATGATTCTACTTCTGTGATTGAATTGGTTACACCAAATATCTGGTAACAATGGACTTTTTATTGTTTTTTCTTTTTAATTTTCAAGTAAAATCCCACACATTTCTCTGTGGTGTGTTGGATTGTAGTTTACTTATATTTAATCTATAGTTTGGGCCGCTTGATCATCTTTATATTGTAATACTCGACTATTTATGAAAAGTTTTTTGAAGTTCTATTATTGTTTATCTATACGTTAACAATTATATATTGATTGTAATACACCAAATGCATGTGGCTAGCAAGCCAATCGAAGAGAAAGTCCATTACTACTCACCGGTAATTGTGATTTTAAAATTGTTGATGATATAATAAATAGATGGTAGTTACGCTTCCCTTAAAAAAATTCCAATCCGGCAATGCCCATTATGCATTATACACCGACAAAATGTTTCGCATTATGGGATTGCGTTAAATATTAACTTCTCATACTGATTAAACATTCATTTTAATTTGGGGCTTTCTATTCTCAGGACGGCTCCGTACCGACCTAAACTCAGGTCTTCATTCAATAGTTGTCATGTGGCGCTTAATTTAATCTCATCCATTCATTTCGGTTCAAAGTCATTTTTGGGAAGATGGATTATAATTAATTTTCTTTAACATTAAAAATCACCACAAAAATACAAATTAACTATAATGCCCTTAATTTCAATTTATATGATTACATATACACGTAAACCTTGTTAATTAATCTTAATCACAAACCAAAGTTAATTGATCACAATTAATTTATCCATTTAATGATACATAACTATCGAACACTTCTAAATAATATACTTCGTAGCTAAAAAAATAAGCTTTTGTTATTGTTCTCTACAAATGTTGATAGCTAGTGCAATTAGATTATGGAAAACGAATATCCATTGAATTGTTGTTGAAATTAATTTGATATATATTGATTAATTTTAATTTTAGTTAAAGTAAATTTTTATTTTTAATTTAATACTTATAAAATAGTAAGAACTTATTTAAATTATTTAAATGAATTTTTTGAAAGTAGGGGTATAACTGCACATTTATATATTTTTATCAAAATTTAATAATTAGAATGAAATATATAATAAAGACCTACGTTTAGGTCGGTACGAAGCCGACCTGAGAATAGAAAGCCCCTTTTAATTTACAACATCACAATCTTTTATTACAAAAGTAATCACTAGTTTCTGATCAAAGTGACTATACTCATTTCAATTGTTCGCAAAAGAAATCCTTTATGCTCGACCAAACTGTGGTTTGTGGATTGAATAATATATTATTGGCAACTCTGCTCTTTCTTGAAGCCAATCGATACTATGTGCTCGTAGGGCCGTCTATATGATTTAAGGGGCCCTATTCCACCATGTAAGATAGGCCTCAAATGGTATAAGGGGCCGTCTGCAGCTGTCGGGTTCTTTCTTCTTCTGGTGTTGCTCCTTATTCGGTTGGTACTCTGGCGGCTTTGAAGGAAAAGCACCCTTCTGCTCCTTCCCCGGTTATGCCTCCTTTTCCTGCTGGCCTTGGTGCCCTTTCTGCCTCCAGTACTACTGTTCGGGATATGATTCGTAGTTTCCCTCGTGGCACCTCTTGTGGTCGAGATGGTCTGCGAGCTCAGCACTTGTTGGATTGTCTGGGCGGTGCTGCTGTTGCTCTCTCTGATGATTTGATCACCTCCATCACTCGGGTGGTTCATATTTTCTTGGAGGGTCGATGCCCGCATGTTTTGGGTGAGTATATTGCTAGTGTCCGCTGGTTAAGCCGGGTGGTGGTTTACGTCCGATTGCTGTGGGTACTGTTTGACGGCGTGGTCTCTAAGGTGGGTGCTGTTTTGGTTGGCCCTTCTTTGTCTGGGTACTTTGATGGTCTCCAGTTTGGTGTTGGGGTACCCTGTGGAGGTGAGGCTATTCTTCATGCCTTGAGTCGGTTCGTTGAGGCGAGAGGCAGTGAGGTGGGCTTGACCATGTTGTTAGTTGACTTTCAGAATGCTTTCAACATGGTTGATTGTGAGGTTATGTTGCTTGAGGTTCGTCGCTGTTGTCCTGTCCTTTCCCGTTGGGTTGAGTTCTGTTATTCCAGTCCGGCTAGGTTGTACTATGGGGAGCACATTCTTTGGTCTGGTCAGGGGGTCCAGCAGGGCGATCCTTTGGGTCCTCTTCTCTTTGCTTTGGTTTTACACCCGCTGGTTTGTAAGATCAGGGATTCTTTTGACTTGTCCTTGCAGGCTTGGTATTTGGATGATGGCACCATTGTCGGGGATACCTTAGTTGTGGGCAAGGTCTTAAAGATGATCTTGGAGGAGGGGCCGCGTTCTGGTCTTCACCTCAATGTTCTCAAAACTGAGATTTTTTGGCCGGTGGAAGATCCGAGGAGTAGGGTTCCTGGGGTTTTTCCTCCTTCTATTGCCAGGCCGCTCCGAGGGGTCAAAGTCCTAGGTGGATCGGTCAGTGTGTGCCCTGGTTTTAGTAGTGAGCTTGTGGTGAAGAGGGTGAATAAGACCATCGAGCTCATGGACTCTGTCGCAAAGCTTAATGATCCACAATGCGAGTTGTTGTTGCTTCGCGCTTGTACTGGTATTTCAAAGCTCTATTTTGCTTTGCGTACTTGCCCTCCTGGTTTCTTTCAGTCGGCCCAGTTTTCTTTTGACCGGGCTCTCAGATCCTCCTTGGAGCGTATTGTTACGGCGTCGGGTCCCGGTTTTGGTGATTGGCAGTGGCGGCTTGCTACTTTACCCTTTTCTTTTGGGGGGCTTGGTGTTTATGCTGCTGCGGATGTTCGCCATTATGCCTTCATTGCTTCCCGCCTCCAGTCTGCTGGTTTGTAGGCTAAGCTCTTGTGTCCCTCTGGTATCACTTCCCTTGGCCCTGCTTTTGATGGTGCACTGTCTTTGTTTACTGAGACCACAGGTTCTGACCTTTTGGGCTACCCTAGTGAGATCGCTGCCCCCAGACTTATGAAGAGACTGGCAGATATATATTTCACGAAGGTTGCTGCTTCTGCAGAATCTGTTTTCTCTTTATCTCCTCGCCAGGTTGCTCTTTGGGCGTCTCAACGAGGTGCCCATTCTTCTGATTCACTACAAGATATACCGATTTTAGCGACGGAACCATCCGTCGCTAAAATCGGCCGATCGGTCGCTAAATATCGCTAGCGACCGATCGGTGTTTTTAGCGACGGATAAATTCGTCGTCGCTAAATCGTTGGTCGCTAGCGAATTAGCGACCGATGAGTAATCCGTCGCGAATTTGCGACGGATTAGCGACGGAAAATAAGGTTGACTTTTAGCAACCGATGACTTATCCGTCGCTAAAGTCACCGGACTTTTAGCGACGGATGAGTCTCATCGGTTGCTAAATATTAGCAACGGATGGGCCTTATCCGTCGCTAAAAGTCCGGTGACTTTAGCGACGGATAAGCCTTATCCGTCGCTGTATATAGCGACGGATGAGCCCATCGGTTGCTAATTTTTTTTTTTTTTTTTTTTTTTAATTTTTTAGATATAATAATGAGACTCAAAATCAAATGCAACCTGTTAAGTTAAGCAACATGTTACAGAAATTCTATAGACCAAATAAACCAAAAATAATTCAAAAAAATCATAATAAATGTACCAAAACCCTCCATACATATAATAATAATCATACGTACACAATACTAATCCAAAATAATATCATAGTGTACACAGTATTCATGTAGAAAATAGTAAATAGAGTCGAAAAGGATAGGGGATCATGGAGAGGTAGGTGGGGAAGGTGGATCCATCCCCAGCTTCGCATACAGCTGAGCAAACATATTATCATATTGAGCCTGCTTCGCAGCTAGCCTCTTCACCTCCTCATCCCTCTCCTGCAACTGAAGTAAGAGGGCCTGCTCTCGAGCGGAAGCTGCTGCTGCTGCTGAAGATGATGAAGATGTACTGGCACGGGAACGACGAGTCGGCCTCGAGTCCAATTCAGGGACGGCTGCTGCACTCCCAAGTTCCAAGCGACGGCCCTTCTCGTCTGGAGGATTCACCTCGAGGAAAATGGCATTCATTTCCTCAACAGTGAGATCCTGATCACGAATCCTGTCCTCGTAGGCCGTCTGAAATTATAAATCAAGAGTATAAGGTGTTAGTTATGTTGTTAATTAGTTATGAAATCATCAGTATTTAATAAACACATGTATTGTAGATACTTACCGCAATTGTTTTGGCCTCGTCACACAACCACTGTCCGTCCTTGGCCTTCTGAGATCTCGAGAACAGGGTGAATAGGAGACTCTCCTTATCCTTCAACTGAATGACACATGAAAGCATCATATACTTAGTTTGAAAGTTCGAAATGCAAGTAAATAACAAGTATAAGAATGATGAATTCACAAAGTTAATATACTTACCTTCTGCCTCACATGTGCTGTAGCGATCGACTCAGAGCCAAAACGGTGTGTCACCAGGGTACGTGTCCCATCATTCGGCTGCTTCTTCCGGTTCTCAGTGTTCTGGTCAGCCTGCGCCTGGACTCTCGCGTCAACCCAATACACCTTCCACGCCTCCCAAATTGCATCTCCGGGCCAATCACTGGTACGTGGACGGTCTTCTTTCCACATTTTCTTCAGGCTATGAACCATGCACTTGTAAAGGGCACTACCGTGAGAGTTGAAGCTCCACCAGAGATCCATCAGCAATGCTTTCGGAAGGAAGAATTCTTTCTACACAATTACAAATAAACATCGAAACACATACGTTGGTGAATACTTAAAAAACATTCAAGTATAACAAGGGGAGCTAACATGTATCAAATATATAACAAGGGAAAACAACATCTATTCAGGTATATCGGGTTGTTAACAGTCATCTACAAACAAATAAGGACGCCGCCTACCCATCATGCATGAACGGTCTACACGTAATGGATGCCGCCTATCCATTCTAGTTCTAAACGCGGTCAAGCATATAATGGGTGCCGCCTACCCATACATAAATATGCGGTCCGACATATAAGAGGGCGCCGCCTACCCTCGCATGCATAGCGGTCGAACGGAATGTAAAAACATGGTATTTAAACATGCATATATTAACTCACCCTCAGCTCCTCGAAGAGCTCTCCCTTAATTTGGTCCGGGATGCAATGCCACTGGCTGCCACCCTCTTGCGGTGGGACCATTCTGTTCCGTATTATCGAACTGAGTACTTTAGCAGCGTGCTCCCCATACAACCTGTGAAGAACAGGTAAGTCAATAGTGACAAGGTTAGTTCGGTATATATATATTAAAAGTTCGTAAATCAGTTAATGCCTAATACTTACTTCTCTCCATTGGGGTAAAGGACAGGGCGACCATTCCACATAAGACCATCTTCCGGCCTTTGAAAGGGACAACCGTCGTCTGGAACGTGGGCCCACGGGTCGTGGAGGGAGGAATGAGGAGTCGATCCCCTGCTCGACCCAGGTGGAGTCCCTAAAACAGTAGGGGAGCCCTGATCGGTGTCCGATCCGTCGGTATAATCCCTCTGGGACTGCGGGGTCATGTATCGTGGCCTCCTGGGTCGTGGCATCTGCAATACAAAGATCCGTGTTAGTACATACACAATTGAATATAAAACATGTACAATCAGAGATATAGCAAGGAACGACACTAGACATTCGGGTGGTCACGCCAGTAGGACTCCCAAACATCATGAAGGGCACTCGGCATCCACTCTTTGGGCGGAACTCCCAAAAGCCAGTTGGCTTTCCAAACCTCAAATAAGGGAATCCTCAGTGTACGTTCTGACATATTTGAATGCTAAACCTGACCAAAAATACTCATATTATCTTCTAACTTTAATTTATCAATGAGTTATTTCTTTCATACTTACACTTTTTTTAAACAATAATTACCTATATTTATCTATATTTCCATTATACTTGTACAATTTTCATTATAATAACTAATTACAATACACTATAATTACATATATTTTTCATTATAATTATACAATTTGCATTATAGTAACAACTACCAATACACTATAATTACCTATATTTATCTATATATTTCCATTATACTTATGGAATTTTCATTATAATAAAAACTTGCAATACACTATAATTACCTATATTTATCTATATTTTCATTATATTTATACAATTTCCATTATAATAACTAATTACAATACACTATAATTACTCATATTTCCATTATAATTATACTTATGCAATTTTCAAATCTAATTAGTATATCCCAAACAAACTACACTAATTGAACAAAACTAACTACATAGATAATCCCAAACATAATCGAACCAAATTCAAATCCCAAGCATAATAAAACCCAATTCAAATCTCAAACATAATCGAACCCACTACATCCCAAACATCCCAATTGAACAATACTAACATCAAAACTAGCTAATAAACCATAAAACACTTCAAAATTGAAAAAATACCAAATTTACAAAAGTTAGGTTTCGAGATTAGTACCTTTAATTGCGGAATAAATAGAACAACCCACTTCAAATTGAATGTCTCACTACGTTCCTTGTTGAATTGGCTTCGATTTGACACCAAGATTGGAAGAAATGATGGAGTATAATGGAAGATTGGAATTTGAGAGAAGAAGGGACAAGAAGAGGAGAAGAGGAGAAGAAAAACGTTAATGGAGTTCTGGCCGTGTTCTGCCGGTCAAATTGATTTTTAGCGACGGATGGCCATCCGTCGCAAATCTGATTAGCGACGGATGCCGTCATCCGTCGCTAAATTTAAAAGCCGAATTTTTTTTTTATCTTGGTCAACGTTTAGCGACGGAAGTCATCCGTCGCTAAATAGCGACGGATAATGTCCATCGGTCGCTAAACGTAGCGACCGATGATTCATCCGTCGCTAAATTTAAAAGCCGAATTTTTTTTTTCTATCTTGGTCAACGTTTAGCGACGGATGACTTATCCGTTGCTAAATAGTGACGGATAATGTCCATCGGTCGCTAAACGTAGCGACGGATGAGTCATCGGTCGCAAAAAAATCACGCTCTAATACGAATTAAGTCCATCGGTCGCTAGTGGCTATTTATCCGTCGCAAATTGACCGATCGGTCGCTAATATTAGCGACGGATCGATCGGTCGCTGATGGTGGTTGCTGATTTCTGTTTTTCTTGTAGTGATTGGTTGCGAGTTGTTCCTATTTCGGGTTTGGGCCAGACTATGAACGGGAGGACTTACAGGTGTGTACTGGGTTATCGGCTTGGTGTTGCTTTGTTTCCGGTGTCCTTGCCTTGCTCTGCTTGCTCTCGGGTTTTTGATGGGGATTTGTTTGGTGACCATGCGGTGTCGTGTGCTGGGGTGGTGGGTATCAAGCACCGCCATAACCTTGTTCGTGACACTCTCTTGGATGTCTGTTTCCGATCTGGCATGCTGGTAAGGAGGTGGATATTGGTTTGAGCGATGGGAGTGACAGGTCCCTCCGTCCTGCAGACTTGTTCCTTTATGCTTGGGATAGGGAACGGGATGTGTGTGTGGATCTGACTGGGTCTTCCCCCTTGACGCGGTCTGGGTTGGTGGACTTTGTGCCTGGACATACGGTTGCTGATGCTGCCAAGCGCAAGTCTGTGAAGTATCGGGACTTTTGTGCGGCTAAGGGATATGGTTTCCTTCCTTTCTCTTTCTCGACTCTTGGGGAGTTGGATGTTGATGCTGTGGATTTGCTTGTTAGAATCCGGGGTTTCGCTTTGGCCCAGGATCCTGGGGCGCGCGCTGCTCATTTTATTTTTTCTACAGTTAGTTTTGTTATTGCTAAGGGAGTGGGAGCACAACTTGTTTCTCGGTTGCCCACTACTTTTTGTAAACCTTTCATTGTCGTTGATTTATAATAACTGTTATTAATAAAAAAATAAAAAATAAAAATAATAATAATAATAATAATAATAATAATAATAATAATAATAATAATAATAATAATAAGGAGTGGAGCACAGCTTGTCTCTCGACTTTCTTCCAATTTCGCGTGATTAATAAAAGTCTAGTTTAATAAAAAAAAATAAAAAATAATAATAATAATAATAATAATAATAATAATAATAATAATAATAATAATAATAATAATAATAATAATAATAGATTGCATAAAATTTGTTTTAAAATGTAAATAAAATATTGAAAACAATTTGTTTACCTAATTCTTAGTGGATAAAAATAATAATATACTTCCTCCGCTCACTTCCAAGAGCCCCAATTGGTTTTGCTAACTTTTTTAATTTCTGATTTGATCAAATTATTCATAATTCATTATGAAAAAATTAATTTTAAAAGTTATATTATAAAAATATAAGAAGTGTACTTTCATAATATAATTTTTAAATTTTTTTTTTCACAATGAATTATGATTAATTTGAGATCAAATCGGATATTAAAAGGTCAACAAAACCGATTGGGGCTCTTGGAAGGTGACCCATTTAATTTTATTTTTTATTTTTTATATTGCATTTTACAAGTTATTTTGATATAAAAATGTTGTTACATAATAAACCAAACCGATGTTCATGAAAGAAAAATATAAAGGAAACCAACCTACTCGAAACCATATCATCTCACAATGAAATGAAATCAGTATAACACTATCCCTCTATCAAAAAGAAGTTCAGCAGCTGCTTTCTTCAGAGTCATGTTAGTTGTTCAGTGGCTCACATGAAATACAGCAAAGCTAAGGGGTGAAATTGCAATTCTCTTCGTCTACTCTTTCAAATAAATATCAGCAGCAGTAACCGCTAAATTCAGTAACCAACTGAAACAAGAAGTACTGTAATTCTTCTCTCTTCTCTCGTAACTAACTAAATTCTTCTCCATTTATCTCTAACTAATTCTCCTTCTTCTTTTCTTTAATCCAGAATCAACCGAGCAAGGAATTGCAGTGAGTAGACGAAGCTAATTAATTAAGCGTCCATATCAAATTATCAAGATCGCAGCTGCACCAGGTATGGAGGCCGGATAATCAATTGCTAGTTATTACTATATTTCATAATTCTCTGTTTGTTTCATTTACTTATTCTAGTGTAATTATTCAGTGTTAGATTTTGAGTTCGTGAATTTCTTCCCAGAAATGAGAAATTTCTTGAGTAAATTCGCAACAAACAAATCGATTTGTAGATTGTTGAAACAAATCGGTTTCTTTCTAAGTTGATAAATTATCATTCTTGCGTAAAATGACTTACATTATCTTGGTTCTTTTTCTGATATTCTGCACAGAGCTCAGAATGTGATCAGCTGGTCTTAACAAATTCGATGTTTTTCATTAATTAATATATATAGGCTGTCAAAATCATCTCTATTTTGCTTCACTAGTTAATTGTTGTTGTTGTTATTTTCTTTCTTTTTTTCTGTTCGTGCATGAAGCACAGAGCTATCATGGCACCTCGGCTCAAGGACCCGAATATACTAGTCTGCCGCATATGTGAAACGCAAGTGGCGTTGGAGCAGTCTCTCACCGAGAGGGTACTGTGATACACTTAATCCATTTCATTTATTGTCTATGGTTTTTACAATGATGGGCAGTATATATATTTTTTGCCATTTCATAGTCAAATCTACAGTCGGATAACATTCTCGATCATAGCAGCATTGTTACTCACTTACTCATGTGCACTTCTCTATGATCTATATCTGCTTTCACATCTTCGATTTCAGTATGATCGTGATGAACCAGGCCCATATGCCCTGATCGATCCCTTGTAAGATTAACCGAACTCTTTTATCCAATTACTGGAGTTTAATTTAGTGGTTTGATATGTGTTTCATTTTTCTTTGCTAATAATTAGTACAATGAAACAGGGTTAACGTTCAGTTAGGTCCCAGATATAGAGCATCAACTTATGTGGGAGCACCAGTTTGGTGCATCACCTGTTTTCAAATGTTGGGACACAAGTTTGTAAGCCAAGATTCTCTTGCTAATATCATCTAGCTTTCTTGCTATGTTTAGGAACTTGGTAGTGCAGATTGAATACTTATAAGCAGTTATTAACAAGAGAATTTCTAGTTATACAGGTTGAAATTCTCAGCCAGGACGAACATGATTTAGCAGGGAAGGTCATAGTATACACGTAAGGTTCTGCCACTTGTTTGCACATGATCACCTCCCTATGGATCGAACAGTAGGTTGCAATCATCCTATTTATTTTTGCAGGAGGAGTTTGTTTTTACGCCATGGTGACGTGGTGCTGGATGCTCACACTGGGGATCCTGTTGTTGGAAATGGGAGGCCTCGTTTTGTTAGTTACATGCCACATATGAATTTCTACCAGTGTCGCGGATGCCAAACGCACATTGCCCTTGAGGATGACTATCAGGGCAGGGTCAGTATCTCCGTCTCTCTCAAGGAACCGCAATACTTGGTTCTTATCTCAGTTATCTGATGTATAATCTCACTGCTTCACTAGCTTTTTCATTCCTTTGCAGTTACCAGGCGACTATAGTCACTTTGGAATCTTCACCAGGGTGTAAGATGATCACTCAACTTCCATTCAATCTGCTTTTATCGATCCAATTCCTAATCTCTTATCAATTATTTTGCAGAGTTAACATGCACACAGGCGCATTTTATATCCAAAACAATCTCATGATTGCACCAGTTTTCTGCAGTTTCTGTTACAGACACTTGGGATACTGGATTGTAAGCCAGATTCTTCTCACTCTTGTTGTTAAATCAAGTACATGAACTATTAGTTGTAATAGTAATAGTAGCGTAAGAGTAGTTGTAATATTTGCAGTTTAAAAAAAAAGAAAGTACATGAACTAATATCAACAACTATCTGCATGCTTCCTTTATCTAGAATATTATGGAAGCTCCAGGCAACCTGCTGAGCGTTGGAGAGTATATCGAGTTGATCCTGTAAGCTACTCGTACTTTGCTTAGTATAGCCTTGTATACACAGTTTGTAATGTTCGTTTAATTTGCACAAAATGATAAATATGACCCAGGCGTGTTTGATGTTTGGCAGGACAAATACTCTGTTCTGGTCTGGGACAAATTGATAGATGCTGATATGCAGGAACCTTATATGATCCAGTAAATGCATGAGATGAACTTTTGTTGCAAAGAGAGTGAACACCAAGAGAATTTTACCACAGCTAGCTAGTCTATTCTATAACTGTTTTCGACTAGTCTAAGGGAGATACTTAACTCCTTCAATAAACTTTGTAATGCATATTTCGACCTCTTTAGACCCGAAAAAAAATTTGAAACTCACAATTTTGCTCATACATTGCACTAGTTTGAATACAGTACTAGTGAAAGGCTACACTTACAATAACAATCACGAACATGTAGCTTATACAATGCTTGATCGTTGAGCAAAACCAGTATACAGTATATCTCAATTCAAATTTTCGAGGCTTTACCTAGCCAAGTTTCATTGTATGCTGATCAAACTGTTATATTCGATCTGAAAACAAAAGAACGGAGCCAGAATCGCACTAGTGCTTGAGGTTACAGCACGAAGAAAGCAAGCTCACCTGAAAAAAGACGAGCTATATCTATATCCTCGAACAACTTGGGGTTGAATCCACGTGCCATTAAGGAACTGTTTCCTACCATAAATCTCCGTACTCCTTGAATCGTCCTCATCATTACCTGAACAGCTGAATTCTTTGGTGTCAAAATTATAGAAGAGGTGACGATTATCAACAAACAAACAGAGGTTGATAGATCTTTGTTCTATTCTCTGCAAAATTGACACATCAAGAGATGATGTTTCACTAATGAAGAATGAAAAATTCTCCATATTCTCCACCCGGTCCCATTTGAGAGCTTCTTCGTTCTGCTTATACATATTCAAGGTTTTTCCCAGTGGTGTAACGACAACTAAGTATAGATCATGTTCGCAGGAAACCAAATATCCACGCCCTCCATAGGCATATAATTCGGGCCCATCATCAGGCTCCCAGTAAAAATTATACTCATAGGGGTATGGGTCCCAATCGCAAAATCTTAATTCATGTGCCTCTTCCTCCCACCAAACTTTAACCAGTCCACCACGCATACTCTTTAAAATATAAAAACTATGATCATGAAACACAGGACTAACACCAGGGAAGTCGCAGTCATAATTCTCAGGAATACGGTTCCATCCATCAGAAGTTGACCTTAAATACATGACACAGTCATAATGACTTAAAATGGATGTAGAAATGATGATCCAGTCAGAGGATGCTGGTGTGGAAGAAAATGACATGGCAAGAATATGTGAATCTTCTGGAAGATTAGGCAGGCTGATCTTGATTTTGCTGAATGGTTCATAGAAAAATACAGTTTGTGAGCCTTGAGTAACAAGAAGCCACCCATCATTACAGCAGCGAATTTTACAACCTAATAATTCTTGGTTGCTATAGTAATACTTCATGTTGCAGGTAGGATCTATTATAGAGGAGCATGATTCCTTCTCTCCAAATAACATAAGCCACGGAAACTGAATGGTAGTCGAGCTAGACAAATCAGGCTTCCAACATATTGGTGGAACTTTTTCTCTCAGTATTCTACTACTTACCAGGCGTAAATTTCCATGGTCCATTGCACTAAGATATTCTGCAATAAGACTTAAAAGGTCGTGAGGAAGTTCAAGATAAACATTTCCACGACCACCATCACTTTCACTTGAACCCAACGAAGCCCAAAGTAGAAGATCACCCACGATCGGGACGCTTTATAGTCAGTAAGGGCTTTTTCGGACATATGGGGAATTTCTCAGAGTGACGGATCAAATCATTGGTGGGAGCTCATTCATAAGATTGTTCTCCTCTGGTAGGGGTTTATTGACAAACTCTGCTTGTTCCTTTTCAATAATTTGCAGGTACTTTCCCACAAAACTATAGATAGAAAAAAGGAATAAACGATGTTAGTAACCTAAATAACAATGAAGAGATAAAAATAGAAGGTTTGACAAACTTCTGATACTATAAACTAAGACAACTAAGACTTTATATGTCAGATCCAAACCAAACAAAAACTTTCACGTTTAAAATTCAATAGTTCACTCATGAGAGTGAAATGAAGAAGATTTTATATGTCAGATCCAAATAGAATCATATTTGCTTAGTGTTACTAAAATGTCTCTTTTCAATTGACACCCAAAGAAGGAATGGTTACAGAACTTCAACTTTAAGCAAACTCTATACTGTGTTGAACAGATTGTATATGTGTCCCTTTCTACTCAAAATTTCAGCTGATTGCTAAGATATTATTGGACAGTGATTCTGTTAAAACATCAGGATCAAATGTTGATCCAAATATGAAGAAGAAATCGCAGAAGGTAGCAGAGAAGAAGAGGAAGAACAGAGTCAAGGCGCCCAAGAAATCGGAACGTACAAAACCGAGTTCGGTTCCCCCAGTTCGTGACTAAGAGCGTTGGAACACGCTCAGCAGACACAGCAGATCATAGCACTCCAGGCGGGAGCATTTGAATTCCCGGAACACGCGTTTTCGTCACACTGGAACACCAATTGTACCAAATCAGTACAATTAGGGTTCATGCTCATTGCGTGCTCCTCAGCTCAATTTGTCTTCTACTTAGATATTTTCTGATGTAATTATTTTGGAGGTTTTACTGTTGTACGTTTCACGCAACTATTAACGGCGGATTTCTTACCAATCGTTTAGGGTTAGGGCGTCAATTTGATTGTATAAAAGGAGAGCAGCAAAGCTGCTGTCTCTGTTCTTCCTTGTAATTCCGCAGCCAACTCTTGAATAAAAGAAAACTTCTGCATTTTTCTTATGGCATCAAGAGCCTAGGTTACCAACTTCTTACAGTTCCTTTTCTAGCCTCTCCTTTTCTCACCTAAACAACCATGGCCACTGACGGCGCCGGCTCTGGTTCCGGGAAAGATACTGGCAGAGAAATCCCCCCTCCTACCTTTAGCCATGAAGATCCAATGAGTCACTATTTCCTTTACCACTCTGATAACGCCACTTCTGGAGCTATTTCTACGCTCCTCACTGAGCACAACTACCACACTTGGCACAGGGCTTTCAAGATGAACTTGAATATCAGAAACAAGCTACCTTTCATTGATGGCACACTGCCTCGTCCTAAGAAAGATGACCCAGATGAAAAATCTTGGGTAAAGTGCAATACACTCATAATGTCTTGGATGATTCACTCCGTAGGAGATGAAATCAAGAACACTATTCTGTATGCGGATCACGCAGCAGATGCCTGGGACAAGCTC